>JANVCJ010084509.1:0-19114 GCA_026413505.1 Epizoanthus ramosus | reverse complement strand
CTTTGAAAATTTACAACAACTGAAAATATACAACAACTGTATGTCCTAGGCAGATGTGGTAGTAAGCATTGCGCTAGAGCAGATTGTTAATTAGCATTTATAAGGTGAATCCAGCAGACAAACTTTCATTACCGAACATCGAGTGTAGGATTCAATAATGTAATTAGTTTATTAATAAATCTATTGCTATATTGTCACAGAGTATTTCCAAAGTTTATTTAAACTTTTTAGACTATTACAATCTAAACCCATCATTTAAGTTAGGGGATTGAACAGCCAAAGGTTGCTACCACTATTAATCTGATGCTCGCCGAAACTGTAGCTCTGACCTTATCAGCTTTCAGTCGATCAATCTCATTATTTGATATACTGACCGACTCAGAAAACCTACGTTTTTAGAAACTAGTTTGTCATTCTTTAAGTAGACGTGGCCGTTTTCTATCCTTTGTTAGATTACTTTGATTTGCAGACCGGTTATCAGTATTATAAATGCAATGACAGATCTGACTACCAATTCGTCTGTTTCTCCCAAACACTATCGGCGTTGTCTTGTAATGCTTTCGGTTCGACCTCATGAGCTGCGTCTTTCGGAATTCAGCCCAACGTAACGGGCTGCAATGATTGACAACAAGCCCAACACACTTCCACTACCACTACCACAAGTATTGCTAGTGCACCAACAGAATATGTCTGAACTTTTGCCGGAAGGTGTGACCACAGATGCCCCAAGTTATCCGATGGTGTTAATATAGACAAATGTATGGAGAGTAGTCAAAATATAAACAAACGTATGGGTAACTGTAATTTATCATAATCATCATTTTATTTGCCACAGTATATTTACAATGAATCACTTTTATATCTCATAAACAAATGTATGAGAAATTTAGTTATCCCCAGTATGTTCTGAAATGCAAAAAAAAACCGGATTTCATTGAACATGACAATCAACCCATGTTCTGGTGATTGCGTATCTTTCTCGAGTGTTTGGGAGCGATTTAGCTGGAAGTTGAGGTGTGAGTTAGAACAATAGAGTAATTTAGCCGGCTAGATTTGAAATATAGCAAGAAAAATTAATAAACCACCGGGATTTATTTTGACTGCTCCCCGTACATTGGCATCAAGAGTACATGTTGGCATATATTAACACCATCCCATAGCTAGCTTGGGCTACCTGTGGTGTGATTCATATTACCAAATACTTGTATCTCAGGTTCATAGTAACCCCCTCCCCCTCCCCCAAGAGCATTGGTTTGCTCGTACTGATTAAATTATCGATTAGATTCTATGGGAAATAGTTTACTGTTTTTAGCTCTTGTTACAATGGCAACAGTTGTTTGAAATCCAATTCACCATGTCGGGTTCGATATTGATTTCTTTATATTTTTATCTATAAACTAGAAACAACAATGACAGACAAAGAAGATGCAAGACTGATTGAACAGCTTTAAAATTATTTATTACGTTGCCCAATATTTCGGCTCGGCAGTACGAACCTTCATCAGGGCTGGGAAAGTTAACTAAAGGTGCAAACAAACGGTTACAGTGTTTATAGTGCTAACTAATAATATGATTGGCTGATTTGAATAATGAATATGATAACTATGTTAACGGGTAACGAAGGGAGAGGCGTGTCAGATTGAAATAACGAGTAGGGATAAAGAACAGAAATAACAGTAATCTAAGGACAGTTAGATTCTTCGCGTCTGTTCATGCCATGAGGCTCAAGAGTATTTGCTTTAAAGATGAAATATGCTTCTCTAGCTTACGGACACTGTCTCTATAACAATAATAGTATTTATAAAGCGCATCTTTCATACAATGTTCAGTTGCGCTGCATGAGCCTAATCTACAATTCCAAAATATACCATAAAACCAAAATAAATAAAAGTTGAGTGAAAAATCCATAATACATTAATAGTAAGTAAGTGCATAACTAACTAGAAAATGCTTTCTTAAAAAGAAAAGTTTTTAATTTAAATTACAGTTCATAAGTTCTATCGGAATAATTATAAAGTCTGTTTGTGAGTGTCCTGTGTGTTTTTAAAAAATGATCTGATACGGTAGTAGGTTGGTCTAATTGATTGTTATTTTAAAATAGCTTTTCCAACTGCTCGTCAGTATGACTGTTTTGAAGCTGATAATTAATTTGCATACTGATCCATTTGGCAGATGTCACGTTGTTGGTACCAGACACTGTCATATACATGTCCGGGGCCTAACCAGGATTTGTTCCAATTGTTAGGATTCACTTTGAACGTAAAACCGAGCGCCAGAGGCGTTCTTTCCCTAGGAGGGTCCGGGGGCATACCCCCCGGGAAATGTTTACATTTGAGGTCCCCAGAAATGGCATCTCCTCCATTCTGAGCACAAAGTTTTAGCAATTGTAGCGTCAATTTTAGCCAGTATTTCTAAGAAGGGGAGCTCAAAATCCCGCGTACCAGGTAATAATAATATATTTTCTCTTGAAATAACTATTGCGATATCCCGAAGGGGGGAGGGGGGGGGTTATGGACCCCTTGGAACCCTCCCATGGCTACGCCACTGCATGTATTAATTGAACTTTTAGTTGTGTTATATGTAAGGTTTAAAAAACGTTAGGTTGACACCTCCACAGGTATTCGAGAGTTAATTAGATCTAAATAGTGTACACACAGCTTAGCTATATAGAAATTTGAAAGGTCTAGCTTTACTTACAAATATCCGAACGTTTCCAGGGACATGACCGTACAACTCCAGAGCCAACACCAACATTTCCGTTTCGACTTGATGTGAGGCCATCAGAAACATACCGTTGTAGTCTGACCCAGTCCCAGAAACAGTCCACTGGGGCACAGCCGGTCCTAGACTTTGGGGAACTGGATCTACAAAAAGAGACATTGTTGGCTCATGTGGTTAGTATTGCAATGGCTATAGTCCTGTTCACGGTTCCTAAATTGTAACCAAGCCTTGCATGAAACCGAGACGAAAGTTGTGCATGCTTTGATACAAACCTTCTTTCTTTCGATGTGTAAATTATAACTATTGTCATGTGTATTGTGACGTTAAAACATTTCACGTCTCTAACAGTGCAAGGAAACCCTTCGCTTCAGTTTCAGGCAAAGGCTTGGTTACAAGGACTATTGTATGTGTGACCAGTGGGTTACTTGGAGGGGGGGGGGGGGGTTACTCACTCCAAGTTTGGGTAGGGATGTGCCGCCGAACGAAGAAATTTCGACCCCGTTCTAGAGTAAATTATCTCAATTTTGATACCATTTTGATACCCCGTTCTAGAAAAAGCTCGATTTTCTAGGGCCTAAAAGCACAAAAATTGCACGAAATGATACCCGGTTCTGGCATGAAACCCTAAAATTCATACCCCGTTTGGCGGCACATACCCGTATAGCGAATGTAGGGATTTTACACATAGGACAAGACAAGTCCAAATAATCTAGCTGTAACCTCGCATGGGTTATTCTGCTCTAGCCGCGGCTGTGGTTTCTGCCGGTAAAAGTAGCTGGTGTTACCAGCCATTATTATCAACATTAGTCACAGCCTTGATCAGAGCAAAACCATAAGTGTTACACCATATACCGCTGCAAGGGCCGTAAGAGACCAGATACAATTACAAACAAAAAGAGGCACAAACAATGGCAAGCCATGCGGTCTTACCAAATTAAATTTAACGACGCTTAACGAAAACAGTAAAAATAACTAATGAGTTAAAAGTAATCCCTGAACGATACAGGCCGACAAAACATTAAACTAAACGTAAAATATATTTTAATCGCGCATATGTTTCTGTGACGAGGCACGGAGTCAGTTTTGCCTCATGACATGTGTTACAGAATGTTGACGCTTTGGAAATGAGTTAAGTGTATATAAATTAATATGAATGACATATATAACATCTGCTACGTATCGAAGATAAAATATTATCCATTATAATGGCAAGTTAATCTTTAAAAAATAACTTTTGAAACGTTTTGGGTTTTATAATTCGCAACTTTGTAATTAAAAATTCAGATAAAAACGTTTTAGATATGTTCTACGCACAAAATTATAATTACGTAAAATATTATCAAATGGCCACTTATTAAATGATGAATTTACAACGAAAGAGTTGAGCAGTGTCTAAACCCTGAGTTAAAAGAGAAATGCGCAGTGAGATTTTCACGACTGGGTTCCAGATAATCGGATATTTGATGACGCATTCTTGAATTGTGTGTATATTTCGTGGACAAAAATGTACGTATTTGATATAACGCATTGCAAGAGATAAACTGATCAATGTAGACCGGCTACATATAGATGCAAACGTTTTTCAGTTTATTTTAGTATTGAATTTATTGCAGATACAGTGAAAATATCTGCTAAATCTTTAGGAATAAGTTGAAAAGCACCTCGCTCGTATATTTTGAATGGATGATTGGGAAATTTTATCTCTTAATTATACTTTTTATGTGTTTTAGATTAAGAAAGTAACCATTCGCCATTGCAGAGCCACAGACGTCACTAATCTGTCTTGCTAAAAAGCAAACACCAATCATCAGCATCTATCGTGAATTTTGAAATCTTGCATTGTCTTGTAATTAACGATTAGAGAAATATATAGAAATACTGCATAAGCTCATATCTACAACATCTTAGTCATTCGATAACTGCGCAAAATAAGGAAAACCTGGCATCCAGACCTTGGTTACCATGGCAATACCCTGCCTATAATCAATAGTTAGCCGTGTCGCTGTTTTCCCAGTAAATTCAATGTTAACTGCATGTTAACATTAACAATTCTCTTCTTCCCTCGCTTTGAGTAGGGCTCAGTAATAAATTTATCGACAGCACCGCATCTTATTGAAATATAAATACAATCAGTTCAGCTTTATTTTATTAAAATAACATGATGATTAAAGCGATCATATTTATGCTTCTTTAGTTTTATGTGAATCTGTTTTACGATCATGAAAATAGCCTCCTTGGGATTGTGTGTACTTTAAATGTACGGTCGTTTCGGGAAATATTTTTTTAACTCGAAATCACTTAGTCTTAGGGAAAAAAAATTGTTCAATGGTTTTGCGAAGTTCAAGGTTTAATATTTACAAAAATAACTGCTTAAAAATAACTGTTAATGTTAACTGCATGTTAACATTAACAATTCTGCAGGTTGTCAATGCAAAATGGTGCTACGATAATTATTTTTTTGTGTGCATGAATTGAAGAAAATATACATTTTTATAAACCAATTGATAAGCAACTTCACTCTGTGAGCCACTTGGTTTTTTCATGTTTTCGGGTTCTGGTTTTATTTCCGGTCGACTGACCGCCTCGATTTGTAACGCAGTATTTGCGAATTACATAGTTTCTAACCATCTAATCGATTGCGATTATCGTCATGTGGCCTCTGAAAGTACAAATCAATTTCGATAATTAATTTCCCCTGTCAACCGAAAGTATACGTGAATCCTTTATTTCCAAGATGAATAGACATGTTTTCTCCCGACATGCTGAAAATAAACAAGCTTGGACTGACATTTGAAATCAAATTATTGAGTTTTCATTTTCATTTTTATTTTTACTGATTCACTTCTAATAATAAACTTCTATTGCTCTTGAATATTGTAATGAAGTGATCGGTGCCGACTTTTAGTTTTCCGTGTACATTTTCTAGATTAGCCTGCTCTGAACATATTGATAATGAAATAATATACATGCGCCGATTAACGTCTGACAAAAGCCGCTAGAAAGTCTACTGATTAATGTGCTTTGAAAAGCATATTTAATGCACTTTAATATTTTTATATCAATCTGCACCGGCGTATTAATCCTATCGATTGCCTTTGATTATTGCAATTAAAAAAGTGGGCATTAATCTATTTCCGTTATTGTTTATGTTGAAATAGATGCTGAAATGGTTCTATTGTTTGCAAAGAAACCGTATATGTTTTGGTTTCGCTTATCGGCGTTAACGGGAAATTTGCATAACGAAATATTGATTTCAGCTGTGTTTACAGTTGTAAACTTGCTTCAAATGAATAGACAGCGATAGTGTTTGAAAAACACTCCTCTAGTGACCTCCTGTCATGATGCCAATTTTGGTGGAAGATTCTTCTGTTAGTGTTCAGAACTTAATTATGGGCCATGGAATTGTATTACATTTTGAAATAATGGAAACTATTTATTTACGAAATATCATAGTGCATTATACTCTTGTTCGCTTCTACTAAATCTAATTTATATTTTCTTAGCCAACAATGAGATGCATTTATACTTTCGCCAGACAAATTCTGGGTAATCAAAAATTAGTTTTCCACCCGATTTAGCGATTAAATGAGATATAGAGGTTAGTTCAGTCTTCATGTGTTATGTGTTAATATTTTGTCCCAGAAATTCACTTCAATATTTCAATTTAATTTTTTAAAGTAGTTCTTGCTGCTGTTTAAACATCTTTCCATTAAATTTATCAGAGATCTTCAAATGTGAATAATTAGATGCTAATTCGTCTGACAATGCAAACAAACTGATAATTAAAGTGAAAAACTAAGAAACAAGAATTTGAACGAGTCCTCAATTTTCTTAGTATCTATCATTAGTTTGTGTAATAACCTTACCAGCAAGGTTGAACCGTATGTTTGGCATGGATTCCAGGCTGACAGTACCATTTACTTGCGTGCCTTGATAAATTTCAGTCGTGCAACTGAATTCCCTCCCTGTTGCGATCACACCTGGGCAGTCAATGGAAGCGAATTTTACTGTTGTCGATATATCAATCTCTCGCTGTGAAACTATTACATGACCGTCTCGTATAAGTTTTACTTTTACTACGCTTCGCCCCCATCTCCTTGGTGTGTAGCTGTAAGATCTAGTGACCCCTGTTGAAAAGCCATTTCCATCGCCAACGTCCACAGCATAGACAAAATTATTCTCCGAGGAATTTAGGAACCTTGCAGTTACATTTGCCGGGGTGAAGAGTCCCCATTGTTCAGGGCCAAGGATCACAACTTTGTTATTGTAAAAGCTCGCGTTGTATACACTGTTGGCCGTCTCTCCACCGCAGAAGAAGTTGGCATGTCCACTGCAAGTCTTGTTACACAGTAAACTAACACCATAAGAACCGTAGTTTTGTCCGCAGAAGCACAGTTCACCATTCTGTAGCGCGGCGAAAGCGTACCCTATACTTCCACACAAATGTGCGCACTTGTAGGGTGTCACATTACTCTTGTCATAATCCCCTGCCGATACGATGAACTCGCGGTTGAACGGCTTTTCGATAAAACATCCAACTTTAAGGTTTTCTGTAAGAAAGGGGCGAATATACACATTTAAGCCATGTTTAGTTGACTGATAAATGCCTTGGTGTCGTTAAATAGGGTAGCGGCCATTTAATAATTATTTTCTATATTTTCAATACCTGGAGAGTGCTAAGGATGTGTATTTAAGAAATGACGACCAGCAGTGCTGGCATAAATAACGAACTCTTGCGTAAGCTTCCTAGCCACTCACAAGTTTTATCTTGTAACGTTCTTGTACATCAAAAGATAAAATGTACAATAAAAAAGAAAAAAGAGTATATACATGTTAAGATTTAATAGACGACAGATGCTCATCAATTATTTCCGTGAGCGAAACAGATTTGTGATATATTAGGTGGAATATTGTTATTTCCCTGCCTACCTCCTTTGACGCAAGCAGAATTAAAGATGAATTCACCTTTTTAAATTTTTGTTGGCAGTCAACTGGATTTTAAAATTGTAAAACAGGAATATATGGAATTTCAAATTTAGAAAAATATATTTTGAGAGCAAATTAAAACCATCCACAAATATGATTTACTATCTTTAATAAAATTTGGAGTGAAGGCCCGTCAGATGTGGTTAGAATCAACAACTCCCTGGCAGGGACAAGTTGTTGTGAGGTGAATAAACTTACGAACTTGAAGAAACTGATAGCCTTGATGATTTTCAAAAACATTGTTTATAATTCTAACAGATAGCTGTATTATTAAAACTAAGATTGACGACTTTTCGTGCTTTGAGGTAATATTTCAAAATGTAGCAAGAGCTTTTGAAGATGTTTTCTGGCACACTTTGAGAGTTTGCAAAGAAACAACTAGTAGTTTATTCTGTTTGTAGCTGTCTGGCAGTTCTTAATCAATCAGCTCTTTTATTGCAAAGTTAGATTAACAGCAAGTAATTAAATCAGATAAGACTTTTCGATGTTGTCGCTATAGCCTTGCTTCAAAACTGACGTTTTATTTTTCCAGGTTTAATTAGTTTTGTAACGCGACGTATCAGCTGCAGGCCGTCAATAAAACGATATATTGAAGGAGATCTCCAAGGTTAAATTCCGTTTTATGGGAACATATCAGCTTTCCCAGGCTTCGCCTTCCTGCTTGGGGCAGATACGTAAGAAAGCAATAAAATTTATAATTGTTTCGCATAGACGGATATCGTTCTTCTATTAAACATTAAGATTTTTTCTCAAAAAATCGATATTTAGTACTCATCTACCGGCTAAACTTTCTTGAGCTGTGAATTTCACAGTTTTGAATCTCTTTGTTTCTCAATTTGTTTTAGATAATATTTCAACTCTATTTTCCATAAACTTTGTCTCTAGGCAGTCAGTATTATTAATGTAACTATTAACATCGAACCCAATGCCCCGAAACAATTGTAGAACCAAAATATATTTGAACGAATATGATTCACATTAAACAGGAAACTGATATTTTCCTATAGATTAAGATTGTATATACTTACCGATGTTGAAATTCGCAGTGTGGCAGTTGTGGAAAACAGCGAGTAAGAACCATACGAGGAGGACGTTGAAAATCCTCTGCATTTTATCCACTAGAACACAATGGATTGGGATTCGTAACTTACACGATTTGCATTGACACAGAATGATTACAGCACCAGGAAACACATTTTCGGCTGTAATCTTGTGTAAAAACAGTTTGTACACAACTACTGAATTAAGTTTGGTCTTTTTATGAAAACAGTCCAATTCATGTCACATTTCGACAGCTCAGATTGTCAAACTGTCCTGTATTCAAGAATTCTGCGTGTTAGCCCTCTCCACGAACTTCCGTCAAAAGTTATTCTGAAAATCAAATGACCCGTGCCACTACGGGAAACGATATAAAATTTTGGAGCTCATTAGAATTTCCTTTTTCATATACATTTTGTAATAACACCGCCCCACGCACTAACAGATGCCCGGAAACAAGCAGATTGATTCCTTCTCATTGGCTAATGCTTCTGTTTGTGCACATTAGACTTATAAAGATTATAAAATTGAAACGTTTGCGAAGGTCAGGTTTTGTTATTGCAAGAAAATATGAAGTATAAAGAAAAACTTAATCTGGTTTTCATGGTGACTCTATGTTTGAGAGTACGATCAAAGCAAAATCAAACCGAAAACAATGAAAGTTGCAGAAAATCTTGGAACATAACCACAAGAAGTGAAATAAATGCATTGTTCAGGTCTGCTAGATAATCATAATGAAGAAATTGAACCCGACTAAAACTCGCCATTCCAAGTTAACAACATTTTTTTCATTATTGTAAGCTGCGTTTTATCATAGAAGACTCTCATTCTCCGAAACCCATCTCGTTTTTGGCGTCTAGGAGTGAACATCACTTTTTAAAAACGTATTGCTTTCAACTGAATTCATTCGGTCGATTTTTGCAATATCAAGACTGTTTACGCGATCGGTGTGAAATAAAATATTAAAATTAAAGTGTAAATACGCCGGCTGCCATGGATAGCGTTTTGCGTGTCAGGTTTTCTGCTAAAAGACAAACTGTCAACCTCACTTCTTTACTTTGTGACTTTCAGGTAATTAAAACTATAATCCAATCAAACGGGTCTCCTTTGCATGATGATAATATGATAACAATACGAATATGTAACAGCAGCAAAACGAAAAGTGAGATGAAGAACAAGAGGAACAAGAAGAACAAGAATCGCAGGAGAACAAGAAGAGAAAGAAGAGCAAGAACAAGAAGAGCAAGAAGAACAAGATCAGCAAGAAGAGCAAGAAGAGCAGGAAGAACAAACAGAACAGGGAGAAAAGGGAGAACAAGAACAGCAAGACGAGCAAGAAGAACAAGAAGAGCAGGAACAGAAAGAAGAGCAATAAGGACAAGAAAGACAAAAAGAGCAAGAGGAACAAGAAGAGCAAGAAGAGCAGGAAGAGAAAGAAAAACAAAAAGAGCAGGAAGAGAAAAAGAAGAGCAAGGACTGCAAGAGGAACAAGAAGAGCAAGAAGAACAAGACGAGAAGGAAGAGAAAGAAGAGCGAGAAGAACAAGGAGAGAAAGAAGAACAAATAGAACAAGAAGCAAGAAGAACAAGAAGAACAAATAGAACAAGGAAGAGCAGGAAGAACAAGAAGAGCAATGACAGCAAGAAGAATAGGAAGAGCAAGAAGAGAAAGAAGAGCAAGACTGAGAACAAGGACAGAAAGAATTAAGAAGAGCAAGAAGAACAAGAACAGCAAGAACAACCAATAGAACAGGGAGAACAAGAATAGCAAGAAGAGCAAGAACAACCAATAGAACAGGGAGAACAAGAAGAGCAAGAACAGCCAATAGAACAGGGAGAACAAGAAGAGCAAGAAGAACAGGCAGAGTAAGAGGAAGAACAAGAAGAAAAGGAAGAGTAAGAAGAAGAAGAAGAGCAAGAAGTAGAAGAAGAAGAAGAAGAAGAAGAAGAAGAAGAAGAAGAAGAAGAACAACAACAACAACAACAACAACAACAGCAATAACAATAACAATAACAATATTTTATTTGCACTCTGAAGAAGAAGAAGAAGAAGAAGAACAAGAACAAGAAGAAAAAGAAGAAGAAGAAGAAGAAGAAGAAGAACAAGAACAAGAACAAGAACAAGAACAAGAACAAGAACAAGAACAAGAACAAGAACAAGAACAAGAACAAGAACAAGATGGCAGCAATTTGAATGGAGTATCATTTAATTCTGAGATCTTTTAAATAGCAAAAGGACAACGTGAAAATCTTAGTGTTGATATCGATGTCGTAGGTTACAGAGTTATAGAGTAGAGCGATTGATTTTGTGGGGGAGGGCGAGAATGCAATAGTTTGTAAACAAAATTTGCATGAGCCCAAAAGACGAGGAATAATAATTTACATGACCCAATGTTACAAAGAAATAGAAGGCAAATGGGGAAAAAATTACCAGTCTGCGTGTTGATCGTGTGCTGATTAATCAATCTGCTTGGCGTAAAAGAAGGAAATGCATGGTTGCCATTAATGATGTTGGAAACGTCCAACATACAATGCATTACGCACCGTGAATCAAATTCCAAATTTGAACTCGTGACTCGCGTGGCACTCGTGACTTGTGACTCACGGGTTCCTTGCCGGAAACCTGTGCTCACGAGTTCTACGCTCATGGCAATACCATGTCCATTGTTGATTTGTATCCACTTCATATAAGCTTAAACATTACAGTGCATGTCTCTCGCTGCCTTGCCAAGAACCTAGCTTGTTGGAAGTCCCAACAGCCAACTGACAAAGAGAGAAAGTCCCGCGTTTTTCTTAAACTTTCAGACTTAGCCCTTCAGAAATGTGCACTGTGAGCTCCTCCGCACAGCTAATCTCAACATTTATTAATCTTATTGCTCTAAAAGGGCGAGTTCTGCACTACGCATTACTACATCAAAATTATAAGTTAAAAAGGCAGCAAAGTTAAAGAAGAAACTTACAAAATAAAAACAAAAATGATTCTTAATGTTTTGGTTAATAGTTCAAATTAATGGTTTTTAAATTGATCATAGTTTTAATTTGTCAGAAAGTTAAAATAATGTTAATGGCAATTGTTTTAAATTTTAATGTACCGTTTCCAATTGCCATTGACGTCTCTATCCAATTATATTATCGTTTTAATTCTATTTTATTTCACTGGAAATTAGAACTTTCTAATCAAAATGTCGTTAGGCAAATGCTTTTATAGTCTTCAATTTTCCTGTCATCTTCTCCATGTATTTGCATTTTGCACTTCGTTTCTCGCATGGGTATTTTTACTTCATCATTTTGATGAAGTTCAGGTTATTATAGCAGTTTGCTTATGCGAGGCTATAAAGGTATTTGTTCCTGAATTATATACAGAATAACTGTCAAGCAGCATTACACTGCTGTTTTCATAAAAAAAATTGTTCAAGGTTGTTTCGAAGACGATTTTATCTTACGCAATGTACGGTAACAGTAACAATTGCAAGCTAACCGAATATTTGCATCTTTACAAAATATTAGAAATTAAAGGCTGAGGTTTTCCTTGTGCACATTTTCTACGTATGAAGATCTTTTTCTTGTGACATTCAATTATTAACCGAAAGTGCGCGTAAACAACAATGCTGTAAAGAGTGCCTAGCAATACCTCGCTTTCCATTTGATTCAATAAACCGTTTTAATGCATTGTTATTTATTCTTATAATTATATTAATTAAACTGTGTAGCTTTGTTTGCACACATGGTTTTTAATGTCGCAAATCATTTAATTGAAGTAAACTATATATTCCTTGAAAGCTTTCTTTGACGGTTATAATTTGGATGTCAATCGTTCTGTTTCTATTTTTACTTTTTTATATCACTACCAATACCAATAATTGTGCGGGGATCAGACAATGAAGCCAGTTCTACTTTATGTTGTTTTACTGCCTAGAGTTTATATATATAAATGTATATCTCCGATATGTCGCGTATAACTGACTTCGGAGACATTTTTTATTTCTCCAGCCAGTTAATGTTAGCAGCATGACTTACTGTGAGCTTTAGAGTAAAATGCTGTAGATTCTGTGACGTATTCGCGTTCGCTAGAAAGTGATCTCGCCCGTGGCTCCAGATATTGTGGAATTTCGACGCAAAAAATGTGGGAGGGGGCGGAAGACCAAGCGAGATCTGGCAAAATCCGACTCCCCGTAGAGTTGTATGAATCAGTCATTGCGCGAATCGTTGTGAACCGTCTAACTTCAGGTTTAGCCTTTAGTTTTATTTTCTCTCCATCTGATGCTTTATTTTATATCTATGTCATACTCATAATAATATTAAAACTGAAGTAATTGTATTAATTTTTCTCTCTAATTTATTATATCTATTCCTACATTGTTCTTCTCTCTCTCCTTATTTTCGACTCTTCGGTGACGTTCTTCTTGTGCCTACCTCACGTATAAACTCTTCTGCTTCAAAACTGTTCAGTGTCTTTAGAAGAATGTAACAAACTCGAGCTGTAGCAGCATGTTTTGCAAGACAGCATTACGAGTAGCCATTCTATATATCTCTGCTTCATTTTCATTCTGGAGAATTCGCTATGACGGAACCCGTATAGCCTCTCATTAAATATAGATTATTTATAAGTCTCAACACATGTCCAACTGATTTCTCACCACGCTTCACTTAATTACTTTAAATCTACATCGTAACTTTCAAATAAGAATGTGATAGACTTGTTGAAACACCCTGTTTGCTTTTCGGCTAACTGATTGACAATAAATTATGCTCACTAAATGTGCTTTTGAACGACATTTCTCATTTGTTTCTGTCAAATTTACAGACAGCAATTTTTTTAATGCACCTTCGTCTAACAAAAGAAAACCGAGAAATGGTGGGATTCGTGGCGCAATTAATTACTATTGCATGTCCTTCATGTATGCCTACAGCTTATATAGTTGATCAGTCTAATTCTATGGAAATTCGAGCGCACTTTCCATGAGAACCGCCGCCCCATATTTAGTTTAATTTATTTGTAAAATACATTTTTTGTGAAAAATGACAAAGAGATATGTGTCGTTAAATATTGAGTCAAATGGAATCAGGAAATGCAGGCGTCCCTTAAGGAAACAACAGCGGGTGAGGAGGAAACGAGATTAGGCATGGGTCATGGTCATGACTCAGGCCCACGCACATACCGAACGTGCCCAAGTACTTGTACCCGAACACGCCCCTCAGATCTCTCAAACTAAGATTTGGGTACGGGAACTGGTGTTTCGTGAAGGCAGCTGCTCATGCGCAGTTGGTACATGGCCTCATGCAATGTAATTTTATTTCTATTCAATGTACAATGGCTGTTACGTAGGAGGGTCCTGAAGGGGTAAAATGGGAGCTGGGATTTAGAGATTTACTGTACTGGGACTGGGATTTTACCTGGGAATAGGATAAAACTGTGGAAAATGAGAATGGGATTTTCTATTCTTTTCCAGTCTTTGGCTCTCTAAATGTTCATACAAGCCCTTTTTTCGAGTAAAGTTTGTCACGAATACAAAGAGTCCGAATTCTTCGACCTTTTTCTCTTCTTGGCAACTTCTCGCACCAGACTCCACGCCATAGTCAAGTTCTGTGTCAGTTTTCCGGATCAGCGGTTCGTTCGTTCATCAGTTTTTCATTTAAATCCGTTGTAGTAGCTGTAAGACCTATAAAGGGGTCTAGAAACATGGCTTTGTAAGCTGCACGGCTGGTAATGGGATTTTTGATTCGAGAACTGGGATTTGGTCAAAAAGTAGGCTGGGAACTGAGATTTGGTACCCCCCTTCAGGACCTTCACGTATCTAAAATGACAAACCGAAGCCATGAAGAGGCTTAGATGCAGTGGCGGATCTAGGATATTTAAAAGAGGGGTGGCTAATGGCAAATCCTGGCCAGAAATTGGGCTGACGAGTAAACTGCAGACCAACTTTAGTGGAGGTTAGTTGAGTCAAATGGGGGGTGGCTAGCCACCCAATCCACCCCTCCCCCCTAGATCCGTCCCTGACATGGTAAGGGGCAGATAGAAATTGTTATAACATCCTGAGGCTGTGGATAGAGCAAGAACTCGGGAATATGAACATTTCCAAGGTCATGAAGGGGTTTAGTGAAGATAAAGAATTCCACTCAATAGAGTCTGTGCCTGAAGTTGTTGCATAGGGTGTCCTAATGTGTTACCTCCAACATTAGTCTTATGCAACTGGGCCCAGGAGAGAGGGAGTTAAAAGAACACATGTTCAGTAGTTTTTGTCTCCGTTATTAGTGCTGTGTACAGTGAAATACTATACTTAGTAATTTGCTGTAACTATTGTTTTTCAAGTAAAGCAACCACTGGGGGAAAATGTAGTATTTTTTCCATTATTACTTCTTTTGTAGCAGTTATTCGTGGATTGGCAAATTCTGATTCAATCAACAATTTAATAACCGGCCATCATTTTGTTGCCCCATCAACTTTTGTACAGTTCACTTTGCTTGAGTGTGCTGAACACTGTTTTCTCATCTGCTACAGTTCACACATCATCTGTCAATTATTTTACACGCTTTTCTTTTTATTAGAACAACAACTTTATAAGAACAATGATGCTCAGATCGCCCAAAATCTGAGGCTGGGAAGACTAGGAGCCATAACAGTGTTTCAAGACGGAGACGAAATATTCAGATTCGTTACTTAATCCAACCGGCGGCCAGTAATAAAACACCAAAGCTTTGTTGTGTGCGTAACATTTATTTTCATACATAAACTAAGCGTTGGACCATGAAAACTGACTGCTTACAAAAAATCAGCAACTCTACATCTTATCGATCTTTTGTTCAATTATATGTACAGGTCAGTATTGAATCTGTCCGCTGATCAATAAACGCGTATTTCCAAACATCCAAACAGACTGCAGAACAATGAAACACGGCCAAAATATCTGGTTCTTATAAAGAAAAGCGTCTATT
This sequence comes from Epizoanthus ramosus, assembly GCA_026413505.1. Taxonomy (NCBI): domain Eukaryota; kingdom Metazoa; phylum Cnidaria; class Anthozoa; order Zoantharia; family Epizoanthidae; genus Epizoanthus; species Epizoanthus ramosus. The sequence goes on along the minus strand of JANVCJ010084509.1, from coordinate 3,437 downwards.
GTATTACGAACGTAACTGAGTTCATATCTATTTTCTATACTAAGAGAAGCCAAATTCATGTGATTGAATGCACGGTTTGGTACAGAACACAGTTTAATTCATGCAGATAATTTCTGAGTGTGCTTCTGGCCACTTTGATATAACATTTATTACCTGTCAGTGTTGAGAGCAGACCAGTAGGAACGTTAGGCGGTAGGCCAAAAGAAAAATGTAGTATGTTGCCATGGTAAACTGTTCAGTACCGTCCTTAAGCGCTTAGAGCACATAATAAGCGCTCTAAAAATACCTCATTATTATTTGAAAGTTCTTCCGGCACGGAAGGAAAGAGTTCGAACAGCATATTTGTATAAAATTGACATATTATATGTCTTATTCTCTTCCAACGTACTTGTACACGATATATATTAAAAAAAATTTGTTTGTTGATAGATTAAAAATGTTAAAAAATGTTTAAAAGAGGGCAATTTTTCTAAGATGGCGAGCAACTGAGGAGGCAAATATTCAAGCCATCTTTTAAACATTTTTTAACATTTTTAACCTATCAACAAACAAAATTTTTTAATATATATCGTGTACAAGTACGTTGGAAGAGAAAAAGACATATAATATGTCAATTTTATACAAATTCTGTTCAGTACCGCATTTTGGTTAGGCGTATGGTAATACACTTGATCATGTTCTACAAAAAGGTAGCGGATTTCTATGTATACAACTTGTCAGATATGTGCTGGCTTCAGATTATTAACAATGATAATTTGAATACTTTATGAACTATTGCTAATAATCATTATGTTGTCTTGTTTTTTTAATAGCAGTACAAATAACTGCTAGACATTTTGTCCAAGTCGCTTGGCAGGTCTAAAACTTGATATTTAAAAGTAATGACTAATGCAGACGGCCAGTTCGTTAATTAATGCTTTAATTTGTAGTTGTTGCTCAGAAGTCGCAAGAATAATAGAGTCAGATATCCAAAGTTCAACAAATAACAAAAATGTTTTAGTCACCAATTTGTCTTTTTCTTAGTTAACAGACGAAGTACTTAGTTATACAACAAGCTTTTAGACACAACGATAGAATTACTAGTTACCCTAATGGAGACTTCCTCCAGATGCGTATCGGCACCAACTTTTAAGTTGTTAAAACAAACTTCGCCACGTGGAGCGGTCATTTTGTCTATAAATCAGTGACATTCCCTCACGCTCGACACACAATACAGTAGTTCACTGTGATCACTGAACTCGAGAATCCAACAATTGACGATGAAGTCACTTTTCCTTGTTTTTCTCTTGGTGCTGGGAACGTGGGGCCATACGCCATGTCGTAAGTAGCAATCTTTTGATCAGTTCATCTTTTATCCGGCCACACAGACTGAAATGGCTGCAACTGGGATTCACTAGTACACGTGCCTGTGAAAAGCTATTTTAAAAGATTGCAAGGGCTTTGGCGAACAAAATTGAAGCATTGTAAAAAATAATTAAACCTTTCGTCGTGAAAAATAATATAAAATCCTATAGTGAAATGTTTTATATAAAGTCACTTCCCCGGAAAATAATATCGTTGGCGTAAAGATCTATACAAGATACCTACAAAATTGAAGGAAAAGTACTTTTGAACGATTAATCCATATACTATACACAATGGCTCAAAATCCAGTTGCGGACAAGCTATTTTACAGAATGTAAATTTTCTAACCTTTATTCTTTAATCCAGGGCCACAACAAGAATCTAACAGACCTGATGAGGACCCTTTCGGGTCGAAAGATCTAGAAATCACCAGACACATGCACACAAGTTCCGAACTTGTTGTGAAATGATATATATCAGAATTAAAAGTAAATCCCTTTTTGAATAAAATTATTCATAGGAATTTTACGGTATTCTAAACAGCCAAAGTCAAGACTTGATTTTGTTCAGGAGTGAAGAACAGCACAAATGGAAGTGGACTTCTGGACTGGGCGAAGAAAGCAATTTTAAATTTGAGGGGTTAATTAATTTCACTGACTTTTTTAGCGGTTTCCCAAGCCACCAAAGGTCCGACAGTTTCAATCAAAGTGTCTAGAAACGTATTTTAAAATATTGGAAACTTGCTGACAGTTTTTATATTTTCAGTGTATGTCATTATCAGAACTGAAAACGTTCTACATTAGCTTTTGTATTAAACTGACAAACATATATACATTTGTTGTGCAAAAACGTTGGCTGACTTATCGACTAAAGTGTTGATAAATCTCTTGTTTCTTTAGAATTTCCGAAGGAAATGAAAGGAAACATTTTAACGGTAAGTTTTACATTTTTGAAAATCATGCATGGCCTTCTCCGATGGTACCAAGAGTGGTTTAGTGTAGCTGAAAACCAGAGATTTAGCCAGAAACTACTCGAATTTGTATTTACCGAGTAGAAATACATAATCATAACATAACTAGAATGGAAGTTTTTAATATCCCATATTTAATTCTATCCACCATACCTTGCACAGGCAAACCACTAGGCTAAATCTGTAATTTTCGTCCTATGCACAGGTAAACCAGTACACTGAGGGAAATCTCTCACCGGGTGACACACAAATTGCAGTGGGATCGTTTGCGATTGATGTAATCAACAGACGCACCTCTCTTAAAATTAGCGACTCAACCGGAGATACGCAGGTTTTCGAGTTTTATAACCAGGTACGTCTTTCTATCGGGTAGCATGTGCATTGCAAAACACGTGCCCATGGTCCCAACTGGTCGCCATGACAACTATATACGTTTGGCAAAATTGTAGAGTTTTCAGATTATGTGAAATACATTTTCTAACGTTTCTTGTTGTGATATTGCAATTTTGTGTTATTAAAGAGACAAAGACGGTGATTTTGTCAAATCGGTTGCCATTAGATTGGCGGTCAATGGCGGACACAATGTTTGCTTTTCGTATCTTACTATTGTTACATTTAAGAGTTTACGGCCGCACAATGGCGTGTGAAGAGAGTCGAAACTGAGCTTCCAAGCAGCCATATAAATATGTGGATGTTTTATCCTTACAGAAAAAGATGTATGTCGTTGATCCAACCGGCAAGTGCTATGTGTCCCCCCTGACTGAAAACTTCCTCGTCACCGCTGTTCCACAGGATGCCCATCTAATGGCTCACGGTCAGGTTGGCCAGCGGAGCTCTGGGGTGTCTGTGGATGTTTATGGCGGTATAACCGTCAAGAAAGTCGGACGTTCAAAAGTAAAAGGTAAAACAAGGTGCTTACCTATTGTTCTTACACTGGCCTTCACCATATACTATCACTGCCACTTATTATTATTATTATTATTATTATTAGTAGTAGTAGTAGTAGTAGTAGTAGTAGTAGTAGTAGTAGTAGTAGTGGTAGTAATAGCAGTAGTAGACTGTAGTAGTAGTAGTAGTTGTAGTAGTAGTAGTAGTAGTAGTGGTAGTTCTGTAGTAGCAGTAG
>JANVCJ010084498.1:0-10914 GCA_026413505.1 Epizoanthus ramosus | reverse complement strand
TATTTCCAGCCCTGCTTAACACCTCTCTTGGATCCCAGACACCCCAGTCTGCCTATCCCCCCTCCCCCCCCTCCCCTCTCGTCAGCACACTCAATATCATCATGGTACCCACTAGGCTGCATGACCACTCGGTCTAAGTGAGAAAAAATGGGTCTGTTCGCACTGAGCAGGCACCTACCAACTCTTGTGCTTTTGCATTCAGTTGGCATTAGACATGCATACAGTATATCAGGCCCATAGCTGGGGTGTTTCTAGAGGGGTTCATTGGTGTAGGCTTGTGGCTCCAAAGAGAATAGCGACTACATATTTCACTCCAAATCATCTGTAAACTGTAGTTATCATCAGGCCCATAGCTGGGGTGTTGTACTTGTTAGAGGGGTTCGTTTGTGTAGGCTTGTGGTTCAAAAGAGAATAGTGATTACATATTTCACACTTGATCGATCTCCATATTGTCTGTAAATTGTAGTTCCTGGGGGTTCATTTGAACACTTTCAACCCCCTCTCCCATGGGACTGGTATTATCTATAAAATCTCACACTCTTTTATTCAAATTTATCTATCACCCTGAAATACATTCGGTATATATAATTTCAAATATACAGTTCTAATGATTTTCAAGGTGATAGATTGAATACTTTCTATTTTATTTGCATAAATCTCACCACTGTCTCTTAAAATTTTATTACTGTCACCTCTTGAGTGATGTATGAAAAGGGGGTTGATTTGGCAACAAAATCTGAATCAACATTTCCCTGTACTTTCTAGTACAGTGTATGTACACCAGTACTTGACTGGTACATATACTAGTCCTACCCTCATACTGAAAGTCTGCTTTGAATGTTCATGAAACATCCCAAATTGTGAATGCCTCCTCACTGATAACATTTGATACAACTGTTATATTTCAGGTTATCTACCACCCTGAAGGACGTTACCTCTTTCTCTGTCTTCTCTGTCAGCTCCGGAGGGATTATAACGTTTGAGTGGTGTTGGACTTTCTTTGAGAGCTCTGGAGCATTGGCACCATCCAGTCTGTCAACAACCTTTTGATTCTATCAAAGATAAGACACACACACTCAGTTCAGTGCAGAAGTTCTGATGAAGCAAAAATCATACTAACTAAATTAATACTGACATTAAATGTATTGTCATTTGGGCATTGGGCATCTTGCTAAATAGAAGGGATGAGGTTTGCCATGTCAAATGATATGTGCTTTAAAAATTAACAGGTACCCCAATTGGGCTCTTATCACCCAAGAAACAAACAAAAGAGCTTAATGACCCAATCTCGACGGATCCCAAAGCTGCAAACACTGCAAAGGAGAGCAAGTCATATGCATAAGGACCTAACAGAGAACCTGTCCAGAGACTATTATTAATTTTTATAGGCATGTGTAGTATTATGCATGTTAAGTCATGCATCAAACTGGTGAATCCTGGTGAATACTAGCTGGTGAATCCTAAAGATCGAGTCCCAAAAGAAAGGGTAACTGGCCCAGTGTACCTCATCTTATGTACGACATATGAGGAAGAATACATCAGAGAGACAAAGAGACCATAATTTAAGGCACGCTTTAATGAGCACAGGCGGCCAAGTTCCGCCACCTCCAAACTTTCCTGCCATGTACATGCAGAAATCCTGCATCACTCAGTCCAAATGGAGAATGCTAGCATCCTCACGGTTGAGCTTAACTGATTCGAGAGGGGGGAAAAGAAGCGATATTCATATGGGCATTCCATCCAACACTCAATCGAGATGGCGGCGGATATCAACTGCCAACCATTTGGAATCATCTCAAATGCCCCAGGCCCCTGCAGCCATCATGACCGCTGAGCACAGATTTCACATCAACATAACAACATTATGAACAGGGTTGCAGTAGCAGCTGAAAGCTTAGTTTAATTCAATGCTAAACTGATCATTCCCTCTAGAAATTAGGGGTATCGAATGGTCTTTGCAAGCATTTGCGAGTATGCAAGCAGAGCATTATTTTTTGCGAGCACAAGCAATTAAGCGAGCACTGAATTATGAAAATTAGCAAATTCGAGCAAGCAAGCACCCTCCAAAATTTTGCGTGCAATTCAAGCAAGGGCCAAATTTTGCGAGCACTCAAAAATTTTGAAGAACCATTCAACACTCCTGAAATTATTATCACTGAATGGACAAATCTCCATAAAAACATTTATTGTTATAATTATTGTTATTGTTACATGCAATTTTAAATATTAAATGCTTTCTTATAACTTTATATATCTTTCTAAGCATTCTGTGCTAAAAATGTCAAACAAGAGAGTTTATATGGATTTGGGATATTAGTATCAAAAATGGATTACAAATCATGTCATATCAATTATATAAATATATAATATATATTACACAAATATTTCGGATTTCCTTACCTTAAAAATTAAGAAGGATGGGACTGCACTTATTTCATATTTGAGAGAGATTTCAGGTAGATTTTCTGCTTCAAGCTGTTGTAAATAGAACATTCAATGTCAGTACTGTGTTGAGTCCACTTCAGAGAATTCAACAACAACAACAACAACAACAACAACAACGACAACAACAATATTTTTATTCAGTACCATTGATATACATAATAATAAGAAAACAAAAATTCAGAAGTCTTGGTACTTAGCTAACTGTAATAGCACTTATCAACCAAACTATACCTTCAAAAATTTCACATGAATATTATCCTTTGCTAGTTCCCCCATTACGTCATTCATCTGGTTACACTGTGGTGCCCATGGTGCATAAAAGTGAATCACTGTTAGTGCCCTGAAAGGAAAGTAACATAAATTCATTTTAGCAAATGTTGCTATATATCCAACTTAGTCTTTATGGCCCTTCCTGTTAATTAAAACAATTGGCAACATCTTGGGCAGTGGTTCGGAGAAATGGGAGGTGGGACGAGAATGACTCAACTCTTACTCTCCATGTTCCTAAATGTTTGCGATATTGATTATATAGTTGTAAAGCACTAAATATTGGATAGTGATAGAAATAGCACTCTATCAATAAAATATTATTATTACTAGCAGTTACCAAAGGTAAAACAATTGCTGTCAAGCTTAGGCCATAGCATTTTAACTTCTGTTATCAATTTTGTTCTCCGTGTGCAACAAATGAAACAAATGTGCCTTTTTAAATTGTTGCTCAAGATTTATATTGGAGCTAGTCCTTGAAATATACTGTATCTTTGAAATTAAATCGAAGATCGGCCTGATGAATACCAGAATAGTTCAGCAAGCATACAAATTTGCTCCTTACAATGACATGCTTTGATGCTAATCCGACCAACACGCTTGTTTCGCTGCTATTGCACTGGCTTTACAATACTGGCTTTTGTTTGTGATTACAAAACAGATATTCTGTGACACAAACAGCTGGTGCTAGGTTGAAGAAGATTGTTTTGCAGTATTGTTCATTACCAACCGCCATGTATGACTACTTAAACAATGCGAGCTTCCCTTCTGAGATCTTGGTTGAGAATTGAGCAAAGCTTCTTGTCATCATCCTAATTGTTAATGCACTATACAAAAAACGTTGGCTACTTCCTGCGTGTTTGACCAAGGTGCCCAACGTCTTATAGGTGCTATTACAAAATGTAGGAGGTTTTCTTTTCCAACCTCTCATCGGTAATGCCTATAGTGAATATAGCGATGCCATTTCCACAGATATGTTCATTAATCTCCACCTTTGCTCTTATTTGCTCTGTTTGCTATTCACTAGTACAGTCAACTAATCATTCACTCGCTGACCATCTTCTCTGTTTGCGTCTCACTCTGCGACTTGAATCCTGATCTTCCTATATTATTATGGTAGGCACAAGCATGTGACTTTGTTACCTCTTGCCGGATACGAGACGGCTGAAGAGCCACCACCAGGGCAATGTCTCATTTGCAAGGACCCCGAGGGAAGAGGTTGTGCTGCTAAAGGTAATCATTCTAAACCCAAAAAGAGGATAAAAAACGTACTTGACCTCCATCCTGTTGTGATTTCAGTAATTTCATGAGTATATGCGAACCATGTCTCCAAAATACGTTCTGCAGACCAGTGAATAATAGGCGCATAACATACTTACGGTATATCTTGGAAACCCGTCATTATTTATAAATTACTTTTCTTTCCCGAGCAACTAAGTTTTAAATCAAAAGTATTTTACATTGGTTGCCATATTAAATTTAATTACAACTTGTATTTAATTTCAAATGCTACGTTGTTTGACACACTTTTCACTTCGTTCTCTTGCATTCAGTTTGTGGTGCGTTCTGTCGCATCTTACCCTTCCACCTCCCTAACAGGTTTGTGTAACATAGACAAACCTGACTGACCAGTCTTTGTGGTTGACACAATCGCAGGCGCATCAACACATCACCTATCCTAGCAACTGTGTCTGTTTTTTTTCATTATTATTCCATGTCTTATTAAACTATGCGGAAGGCTGGGTTCCTTATTAAATTCCTTATTATATTCAGAAATCATATCGCTTCCTCATTTCAGCACGGGGACACACATGACCAACGGCCTTTCTAAATTTCAGTTGGTCTCAGAACGTGGACTTAACAGAAGCGGCCATCAAGTTGTAACTTCATGGAGATGGGTGAGTTTGCAATTGGTTTGTTTAACGCGTTCGCGTTTTTTGCTGCGAAATAGTTTAGTTAACACCGATGCGACTGACCGTAAGATGCAGTTTGCATATGCTCATTGATGTACATTTTTTGGTTAGTTTTCGTGTTTTTGATTACATTCGAAGATCAAATCGTAATCTCCGACTTGCACTGATATTTTGCAAATATGATTTTAGACGATAAACATAAACATTGCATTGCTTTCCAATTTGATGGTTCTTTATTAGCATTCAAACGATTTTGCAGCTACATCAATCTCTGTATTTTATATCATATTTAACTGTTGTTGCTCAACACTGTGGTGGCCTTGTCCCCGGCATACTGATGAGGACAATGTTTTGCTATTCTGTTTTGCTCAGTTCAATTTCTACTTGAAAACATGTTTTTCATAATTTACTTGTTTTGTTATTCTAAATATCTTAGCAACAGAACCACCGCCTTCACACATATTTTCATCATATTGCAATATTCTTTTGACCTTTGCCTCTGTCATAGCAACAGACATTCGTTGTGCTTTGGACGATTGCACTCTTGATGTGGTTGTATTTCTAGGAAATGATAAAATATTCTGTGAGTAGTATAGTAGGAGCCTCTTAACCCGGATTTTACGGTACTGTTTACCTAAAACAGAAATCGATATATAGTGCTACTTCAATCCCATTTTTCTCCCCTTAGATTATCTAAGTTTAATTGCTATCCCGTGTGTGTTTCTGAACACGAATCTTACTGTAAAGACGTTTCTCTCAGTCTTATTTTTGAGAGCTAAATTTCGTCTCATGTACGGTATAATATCAAGGCGTGGGTAAAGTGTTAACAACATACCATGACACGGGAATCCGCGAGTCTGCAATTTATGTGTTTAACCCGTGTTTTTCACGTTTTTGCTGTGAAATAGCACCGACAATAGTTTTGTTGTTCATGATTGTATTCGAAGATAAATCGTTATCTGTTTCTTGCATCAATTGTATAATTGCGATGGAAGGTTTTATTTTGGAAATATGAATTTCTGTCTGTAGTAACAGTATACGTATAATTTTAGACGATCTACATCTAATCAACATAGATTAACTTTCCAATTTTACTTTCCGACGAACGCTGATTCAGCCAAGTGCGGTCACTCGAGCATGGTGCCGGGAGCTACTGTTGCTGCAGTTGGTGCCCGTACTCGGCATGGTGCCGAAAGGTTGTAAAATATGGATAGTTCTACAATAAACTATCATTTCAATCCTTTTCTAAACGTGTTTGCTATGACAACGGTATTGATTTCCTTTGTAACAGTTGCCATAGAAACCCCTAACTGAATATTTTAGTCATTGTCTGTATCTCATTAGGTGATGAAGAAAATCACGTTCATTCTGTTGAAAGCGGCGAATGAATAGCACAGTTTTTCTTCTACCAACAGAGCATAGATTTTAAGGTTGGTTTTCAGAGCATATTCGTGAAAGCGCACAACTTAACTTGGCCTCAGTAGATCCAGTGAGCAAGTTACCTTTATGGATCAGAGTGAGTCTTTCTCTTTGATTTAGTTAAGTCGTCTTGCTAATAGTATGGCTATGAGGAGACGTGACATTGTTGATCAATTGATTCTAACACAAAATTGTTATCTTGTATTTCCAATGTTCGACCAGGAAGCAATTAGTTTACGAATCAATTACATCATTATTTACTATCATTAGTGTTTTTGCAGTAAGAGTATATCCACGAATTTGGGTTGTTTTGCATTTAGAAAACGGAGTGCAAGTTGATCTAGAGATAGTTTAGCAAGGTAGTCGAAGATATTTTATGTTCTGTTTGATAAGGTAAGTAGAGTAAACGCTGATGTAAACAATGCTTTGGAAGTAATTTTCTTCAGGGGTATTTATGTAGTATTTGTATCGTTACATTCTGCGATCACCGTTTCCTTTTGGTATTATTCCAAATCAAAATCTTTAGAAGAAAAGCAATCAGACAACACCGAGGTTGAGGTAGGTGGACCACTTGTCAACTACTTGGTTACACTCGGAATTGTAAACTGGTTTGAGCCAAATCGCAGTAGTTTGAAGGAAATAAATATTTCCAACTGTTTTAAGATTAAAATCTAAATTGTGCGATATCCCAGCAACAGTGTGACAAAATAAATGTTGTTGGCTGTCTTTCGTTGATTCATGCGTTCAAAACATGATTAATGCGGACACAGTACGTGTCGAAATCAGATTTGGCTTGATTTGAAGACATAACATTCTCCAGCAAGTATCTGAACTTCTTTACGGAGTGATTCTATTGGTGTGGACACATTGAATAAACCATGACGCAGTCGATGTGGTCCTAATAGTATTACCCGTTAGACGCAAACGTTGTTTGTTTCTGCCTAGTTTACTGCTTTTAAGAGACAGTGTATCAATTGGCGAGGTCGTATTGTTTTACGGTAAGTAACATTCCCTAACCTTTCTTAGACTTGTCGTAATTCACAACAGGACGATAAATCTGATCACTTTCATCGGTCATAAATGTTTTTCGAACAAGATTTATTCGGTGCGACCACAGTACATGACTAGTCAATCATGTTTGTCTATCGCTATTGTTCACGTTTAGGTAATCTATTTCGGGCGTTTCATAGCAACAACCATTTGTATTGCTTCGGGAAGTACGTCATCGATTACTGACAGTTGTACTTCGTACCTTCGCAAATAATTCCATCGACTATCCCATAAGGGCTATTGAGTCACTACGGCGAACCAGGCTGTCTCCTTCAATGGATTGCAATGTTCCTTACCTATTTCTATTAGTGTATTGTGATGAGGGATGAGAAGGCAGGCCTAATGAGGCGCACCTTGAGGTACAGTGCTAGACTCATTGTTCTTGCTGTATATGGCAACAGTCAACTATTCGCTAATGATTGTATTATATGCTCGACAGACAACACTTCAAACCGTCCCATTAATGCGAAACCGCATGAATGCGTTAATAAATGACACACAAAAATGCGATTCCAACTTTACGTTCCCTGATCTATCTATCATGCGTCTGCCGTCGAAATCCTCGACACAGTGCACTGCCACTGAGTCCTGTCCGACACTGCATTCCCGAGTTCTCTGATACACTATCGGAATAACTTTGAGTGTAGTTCTCCCAAACTCGTAAATGGAACAACCATATAGAAAACATAGCGAAAAAGGCAAAAATAGACAGGAAATATTTAAAGGTATCTCATGAACTACCCAGCTCAGATCGTGCATGGGAAAAGCTTAGAAAGCGCCTTGTTAAACCGTGCATTATTTGGAACCCATACACTACTACTAATATGCAAAAGGTGGAATGGTACATAGAATGGTAGCGCAATTTCCAATTGTATTCAAGTTTGGATGCAACGACACAAAAAGTAGAACTGTAACTGTGGTGGTGTCTGATCTTGGGTTTCGTCTGTTAGAGATCCAAGTAGTCGTTCTCACTTAGTGTGTTCATAAACTATTTAAATTGCAGAGCTAACATGTCAACATACTAGTAATAGTAGTTTATCTTAACTCGCCCGCGTTGCTAAATGTATGATGTTCCATATAGAGGGTATACAGATAAAAGAAGAGAGTCATCAAGAGCTGTTATCCTGTCCAGGAACACATGTGGTACACATTGAACCAACCCAACAGTCCTACCATGAACCAATGCACAGTTCACACTCTCACTGGACAGTGCGAGATACTTCAGGAGTCAACGTTAGTGGAAAATATCCCGAAGCAGAATCAGTCCATAACAGCTTCTCTCCTGGCAGTCAATGTTTCTTGAGGTAAGACGCAACATCAATTTTCCTACTTCAATTATTACTGCTAGGCCAAATGGAAAGTAATAGATAATTTGTATTTCACCTTTTTTGCACCTAGTTCAAATGGAGCATTGACACTGAAGCATCATCCCTACTACGCCAGGCATTACCAACCCAACTCTTTAGGCTCAAATCTTCCAATATATACGCCTACAGTAGCTACAGCACCTTTGGCAACAGAAATCCGTATCCAAAAAGAAGGAACATGCGGTGTTGGTTCGTCTCGCCGAGCTATAAAGATGGAGACTTGCTCCATTCCAAGTACGTCTCAAGCAGCCGTGTCGAGGTCAACAGTTCTTCGTTATGCACCAGGGAAAACGAGCCAACCAAACGCTTCTGTGAGCCCTGTATCAGCATCTGAAAGAGTCACTCCCTTCTCCTCCTTTACGGCTGTACAAGTCAAAGTTGAGCCTTCGGATATCGGTGCTGTTACTCCACCTCAAGACACGGCAACGTTTGCAGCACAAGAAATTCCAGCTACATCCAACCAGTTGCATAATCTACCAAACTCAGATACGCTTTCAACTTCAGGTATCACAGTAAACCGTATACTTATTCAGTTAGTGGAATATAATAAGGCCGGTAAATGCCAAAAACCAGTACCTACGTTGAGGGTTCGTTCGTTTTACATGTCTACGTAGGACTTCCATTGATAGAAGTACTGGTACTGAAGGATTATCCTTGATAAATGTCTTCTTCTTCTTTACATTTTTCGTGCCCTATTGTTATTGGTAATTGTATGACAATTTAAAGTATTGCGACATCTGATTCCAAGTAATTTGTCTTGCAACAGGTATGGAATACAGCCATGATACAGACGGAGATGGAGATGCGATTCCATCTACCATGCAGTCCCAATTGGCATTGCAGAATACTGCAGGAGTGGCAGGAGTTGCCAGGTAAGATACTGGTGAATACAGTATTGCAAAAATTCAGTTGCGTTTATTTTAAAAGTAGCTTTGAAATTGATTAGAGATTCAGGAACTGTGAAGGAACTCGCGAGCTGCACTCTTTTAGCTACAACAACAAAGCTGTAAAACTGTGTTTACTGTAACGTTGTAGCACCATTCTGGCATGTACTGCAGTGAAACACTTTCATTAGATGGAAGCAATTGATGTTAGCTCCATATTTGTTGTTCAGCTAGTGTATTCTACTGTTATTCTATTGTTAGTTTTATATAATTAGAGGACTTTCCTGAAAACCACTTGCTAGTGATGGAAGCCTCCCCTTAAAAAATATTATTATTATTATTATTATTATTATCATTATTATCATTATTATCATTATTAAGTGATCCTGTAATTCAGATTTTTAATAAACGGTGTTTATTATTGGTAGTAGTTATCAAAAACAATATATTTCGTTGTTTAGAAAGAGTGTAATTTGATTTTGTTTTGTTTGCAAAATGTACTATTTTTCTTTTATGATTTGCTAAAAGGTAGAGTTCCATATTATATTTACTTTCAAAACAAGCATAGACAGAATATGTCTGTTCAATCATTTATTCAGTAACATAATAAGAAAAAAGATAATCCTTTTTTGTAAGAATCTTGTTCCGTGTTCATGATGTTTTAACATTTGACTATCAATCAAAGCAAAACTCATTGCAATACCACTGGATGCTTATGATCATATAGAAAAAACCTTTCAAGAGATTTAGAAACTGATTAGCGAACTAGTCAAGCTTTCATAGCGATATTAGGTACCTGCAATAACCAACGAAAATCGTTTTTGTTCTGTATCTTTTGAATGTTTACATATCACAAAAATCGTCTGATTAGGATTCAATTAATCTTAGCTCTACAATAGCGTTACCATTGGAGCATCACCCTTACTACGCCATTGCTCGGCGCCGCTACTATACAAACACTGTGGATGCCAACCCACAAGTAACAGAAACTACAGTAGTCCCTTCTGAACATCCGCCTAGTGGTGCTGATATTGTATTAGGACACAGTGCCTTTAGTCCATACAAACGGTCTTTACTCCCTGTGGCGGTGCACAATCCTTACATGATGAGGGCAGCGGCACCACGAATTGCTTACTTACCAGTACAGGGATTTGTACGACAACAACATCGATCGGTTTGTGAAGTATGTGGAAAACATTTTGCTCGGAACTCAACACTAAAGGTAGGTTGCCACATTTAATCTAGTTTACTAACCACTTTTTTCTAGGAAACGTTCCCCCATAATGTGCTAGGAACTCATAGAGTTACTATGCATTCATCACATTGTAAGTGGACCAACATCATTAAACACCCTAGCATTTTGTAATCTTTAAGGCTGTTTAGTATATGGAAATAAAGTCACTTGCTAATGCTAATGCTAATGCTAATGCTCGAGCTCTTGCCCTTCCCCTTGCTCTTGCTGTTCTTGCTGTTCTTGTTCTTCCTGTTCTTTTTGTTGTTCTTGTTGTTCTTGTTGTTCTTGTTGTTCTTGTTGTTCTTGTTGTTCTTGTTGTTCTTGTTGTTCTTGTT
>JANVCJ010084487.1:0-10915 GCA_026413505.1 Epizoanthus ramosus | reverse complement strand
GACTTTATTAACATATCTAAACAGAAATAATCACAAAAAAAGTGGCATGCGATTTCATCGCAGTGGCACTTTAAGAGATTAAGAAAGGCTCAGGCTGTATGCAACCTAGTGCGATCCAATATTGTACGAGGGTGTCAATGGCTTAAAAGAGTAAAACTGCCTAAAAATTAGCCGTAAAAATTGATGAATTTAAGCGTAAAACGCAATAATAACGTAAAGAAAATAACCGTTAAACGTAAAAAAAGTAAAAACTGCCGTATAAAAGCCCAAATCTTAACCGTTAACCGTAAAAGCCACCCCTCCCCACCAAATTCGAGACTCTCCTTCATGGGAAAATCCAAAATGTAAATGAAAAGTTAGACCACTCTCAAATGCAGAGCGAAATTTCCTCCTTGAAACTAAATGGATTACGGTTAAACTGGAACACATATAAGACAAAAACATAAAAGTTTAATAAAGGTATTACATTTATATTACGCATAATATGTAATAACTAACAAAATAAATAATTTATAAAGCAAAAACACAATCAAATCAATTAAAAGAAAAACAGGAGAAAATGGGAAATTAGAAACGAGAAAACAAAAAGTGAAAGAAACAATAGCAGGAATAACAGAAGAAGGAAATGTTAACACAACAGCAAAGAGAAATAACAGAAGAAGGAAATGTTAACACAACAGCAAAGAGTTAGTGAAGTAGAAATGAAAACGCAAATATTAAAAATAATTAACATAAATACAAATTAAGAAATCATAAAAGAATGAGTGAAGTGCATGCTGACCATAATATAAGCGCAGCTTTGTACTAAACGGGGCTAAAATCAATTGTCGATCCATTCTGTGAACTGAATCTGCTTTGCCGCCATAATCGGAACACTGATATACAGTTGAACTAAAATTGGGTTACAAACACATATATAGGTCCTGTGGTCACCGCAATATAACAACATTATTCTTGCGAAGATTATCCAAAAATACTCGACGCATTAATCCAGCAAAATGACACATATTTAAGTTTCCAAACTCTTGCCTCTTGTGCAGACTTTAATCAGTCATAGCATGGACTAAATCATGTAATTAGTCTAAGAGGAATATATAATATATTTGATAACAGCAGTTACAGTGCAGAACACACTCGCACAAGATACTAAAATAACTCTACATTGACAAACTTTGAAATCAATTTTATTGGTAACAAATTTTCATGAAAGTAATTGCGTTTAACAGCGTTGCCGTATTACTACAAACATGTATGCGTTAGAACAATAAGCAGTACTTACTTAATGCACATAAATGTAACCAATTCAACACACTGCAGACATTAGCCAGGTAACAATCGCATTCAAGCTTTTCTATTGAACAGCGCAAAATATATTTACTGCTATCAGCTTTTTTAACATTTGCCCACATCCTAATACATTTGCATATATCAGCACATTACAGTACATAAATTCTTTGCTTATCAAAATGTGCCATAGAATTTGTAAAAAGGCGTTTAACTTGGCAAACTGACACTGTACATAAACTAAGTTAAAAAACTGATTGATTGATTGATTGATTGATTTTAATATTGATTGATTGAAAGACCGAGCGCAAATGAAAAATATATCAAAAACACCATCTCTTGGTGCGAAAAGATGTCGAAGTACAAATTAGACAAACCTTATTCATATTGTGATCTTCGACAGACACTTTAACCATGATTACATGTGCACAGCATCCACGTTCGCAAAACAGTTTCAACAGTTCATGTTCAGTAATTCCTGCAACTTAGAGCTTATTACGCAAACATCGCCGCTATCTATGAACAATTACTTTCATATTCTGTTTATATATCTGGTATTACATAACATAACATATCCGTAAAGCATTAGATACGTTCTATAAAATAATCTATATTATTCTGAAATTTCAGATATCAATATGACCTTTGTCCTTATAAATGTTCTCATCTAATCTCTTTGAACAAAATCATGCGACGGACCTAAAATCCCTGACTCCACACGGTGCAGCAATTGCACACAATATTTCGTGCAACTGTCTGTCACCCAGCTGCAACATTGCGTGCAACATGCGTGGCTTCCGCCATTTTGTTTGTTTCCCAGCATAAAGCGAACTTTGGGTCAGCAGTTAGCAAACCATAGAGCTAAAGCGTGATTGGCTGAAGACAAAACATTCGTCAAGCCATTTCGTGATGGCCGGACACGCGATGAAATTTGTTGCAATTGTTGCATGCAATGTTGCAGAAGTAGAATTGGATTCTATGCAATATTTCGTGCAACAACAGGGTGATACACGACGTAATTTACCCATTGCTCGTTATATTGAATGTAATGTTGCACCGTGTGTCGGGGCTCAATGCTAGTGAAGTGGCACAACACATTTTGCTCGTTAGCATTAATTATAGGTTCATCGCATGTGAAGTTCCTCGTTTGACCCGGTCCTACCAAATACATTTCTTGGGTCAATTCATAGCAATAAAAAATAAAATATATGATGGTGCTCAGGCCATGTTGCTGACCAACTCCATGGAGAAATTCAACTTAAAACTTTAGAGTTAAATAATAAAAAAAATTAGGCTAATAATGTCCGGATCGTCATTATTGGGTCTTGTAAGCTCTATTACCTTGCTGAAGGGACACGGCCTTGTGTGCCAGTGATCAAATATTCTTGGGTGCACGTGCAATTAGGGGTGGACGAAATTATTTTCTATTGTCCACTACTCTTTGATATCTATTCTCCATCGAAATTCTACGAAATATATATGGTATATGTTTGCAAAAAATATTGACCATTTGTATCTAAAACGATTGTTTTAACAATAAATTCTATAATGTTTTACCAGTCCTTTTTAATTCCTCAACCTAATCCTATCTTGACAGTTTGTGGAAAGGCAGGGACAGCCTCTTATAAACTCTACAACAGATATCACTATAAATTCAGGAATACAAATCCGAAGGATTGTTGTTTCTATAGCCGCTACTTTTTATTTCACTTACCGAAGCTCATTCTCAAATATTTTGGTTACTATTGAATCACTCGCAACGATTTTCTGACGTCATAAAAACTCCAAGATGGCCACCTTAAATGGCTGCGTAGTTTTGAACAAGTCAACTTCAATCTTCTTTAGTTTTTATGCGATTTCACCCAAATACAAAAATTTTGTTGAAATAATAAAATTTATAGATTTTTCTATTTTATGATGGCTGCAATATCCTAATATCCTTTAACGTGACGTCATTTCCAAGTCACAAACACAAGCAATAAATTGTAATTGCCAATCATCCCGTCCGATGCTACCTGAAAACTTCAGGACTTATAAATAAACTATATATGTCTTTCACTCTGAGAAACTACTTCAAAACTGCTCGCACAAGTCAATCGTGTCATATAAAAACACAACAAAGACGGGCACCTAACATCGACTACAAATGACGAAAGCTGGGAAAGACTGGTATCGCCAAATGAAATTTTATGAAGAAAACAATTCCCCTAGAAGAAGCAGTCATCAATCACAGATGGTGATGCAAATCGCCGTTAGCATTTGTAAAATTATAAAAAGGTACCACAGGAAGTAACAAAATTTTAGACTGGGTTGTTCACAAAACTGTGAATCGCCCTTGAAAGACACCGCTCAATTGTTCAAATCCTAAATCTTTGTCAAAATATTCAAAACGTACAAATAAATTCGTATCTACACTTAATAATATAACGTCGTACTCTCATATCATTACAGCGTTGCACTTAAAAGAATAATACCCTGACCAAATACAAGAAAAATAATTACTAGTTAACCGCAAATGCTATTTTGTAAGTAGTTCCATGATTGTCTTGTCTGACTAATCTACCTCCAATAGGAAATTAAACGTAGAGCGTTTGCCATTCGTCGGGTCTGGCTGGCCCGCGAGAACTGGCTCTGACTATTGGTGAGATGGATCAATGGATGTGCGTGGATTTGTTTAGCCCAATCTCGCCATATTGAGAAATTTCATTGCATTAGCAGGGCCAGTCTGATAGTTCTCGTGTGTTCTCACGTTCCATTTAAGACCTGACCACTCGAGCCTGCCAGACCTGCCTGATGGAACTAACACTACCACACTTGTATATATACACTCCATAGAGGACGGACCATTAAAAATTTGATGGTGTGTGTGTCAGTGGTGGGTGAAGTTGCGCAAATTCTAAAAATAAATATCGAACAGCTCTTTTGCCTTGAAAAACAAAGTTGAGCGTTATAGAAGATGTGAAACAAAAAATCAAACAAGCAACGTTCATGTGGGATATTGCAGTATGGAAATATGAGATTTACAAAATCAACCTAACATAGACGTCAGTAGTATGACCCCGGTGTCTCAACTCACGCATGAGAAGATCTTTAGTGTTATGAAATTGTGTTATCATATCTTCCAAATTAAACGTATTGAATGTCAACGTATTGAACTTCGTTTAACTTACGCCTCTTGTTTGCAGTGTTCTTTAGTAAGTGCACTTCTGAACTAATCCAGGCAAGCACTGTTGACATCTAGCAATTCTTAAGTTCGCAAAGCTGGTAATTCTTGTCAAAATGATCAATCCTAGTTGATCAAAAAAGTTATATAAAACCACTTTTCATTGTGCAGGAAATGGTGTTTTAGAGACGGTAATTCTCAAATTTTCCCCGGGAAAAATTGGTCACCCGGATGATATTGAAAGAGTACTTTGCAACGTACTAAACAAAGTGTCAGAAAACGCAGTAGAACTTATCGCAAATGCGTATGTACCGTGCCATGAATTGTTGTTTGTTTGCAAAAAATAATATCGTGCAAGGGCATGAACTCCCAAACCCCCCCCCCCCCCCGATCAAATTTCTAATGGTCCGTCCCTAGGATTCAAGCAATCTACATTTGTTTTCCTGCCTGTTTAAGTAACAGTGTCACGGTTTCAAAACAAATTTGACAAGACAAAAATAAGAAACATATGTTTTCGCCAAACGTGGCCAGGGTAATGCAAAATATTGCTGGAAAATCTAACGACAATTCCTGAAGTTTCCCTGTATGACAACTGTGGCAGTTGTAGTTGAAAGCACCGATAGATACTGGGCGCTACCCCTCCTCAACAGCTTTCTGGGTTTTAATATTTTCATCTGTCAAATTCTGTTTTGCACAAAATTTGCAAAAACACCTATGACTGGTTGGAGCTACCAAGATTTGCTGAAATGCATAATTTTGAAATTTTGAACATTCATGCACGCTAAATATTTCCAACGATTAATCATTTGGGAGTCATCGGTTGCGTCTCCTCTGGGGAAGAGATGTCCTTTATTTGTTTCCGCCTGAAAAATCCCGCCTTGAGAGAAACAGCCATACAAACAAACGGTAAGTAAACGCCATTAGCCTATATATGTTGTATACATATACCTGGATATTTATGGTCATATCCCACTTGTATTTTAACATATTTTCTTCTTAGACTATTCCTCGGGGTTTTTTACCTCCTGATACACTCATAAAATTATTTCAAATGTTTTTAACCTCCAAATTCGTTCCAATATATAACTATCAAAGAAATTTGACAATATATTCTTCTGTTTTCGCTACAATTTAAAGTGTTATCTGTAGCAAATGCTTAAACTTTGTTCTGCAACTCTCTAGCCTAACACAACTCGAGATATGGGAAGTGACGGCAAAAAACACTCAATATAAAATCTACAAAAGTGCAGGAATTTAGTACCCAGATATTCACTTAGCTCAAACAGTGTTTAGTAGAAGACTCCTTAAAGGGTCGGTCCCACCTAAAAATATTTATATTTCTTGTATCTAACTCTACTTATCGGACTAATGTTATTGTTGAATGATTACGATCTGATGACGTCACAAGAGTGAATCACTTTAATAAACAAACAGTTTTTCTAAGATTTTGAATGTCTAAAATATGTAACAAACGTAATTGAATGATTTGTACCTAAATAGCAGAGAACTTTTTCACTTACTTATACACAATGCAAAATATTCATGAAAATGTCAATTTGTTCTCTCGTTTGACTCAACAAGTCTAAAGGCACTATTCATCCTAGTCAACACAGTAATCAGTACAGCAGGCGGGAATCGGCAAAAAAATGTTTAAGAGGTGGAACCTGCCCTTTAAACATTTGTATCAGCAATCACATGGTTCCGTGTGCAATTTGGAATAAATTAGCACAAGTACATTTTTCAAAGACTAACAAAATTGAATGAGCGTAAGCGAGTTCAATTTGTGGTCACTGAAAACTGTACGAGTGCTAATTTGTTCCGAAATTGCACGAGGAATCACGTGATTACTTATTAATCATACAGAAACAAAATGTATTTCTAAGCCTTTGTTCAGAATCATTTACAATGACTCCATAAAAAACACGTCGAAGCTTGAAGTTTCCCTTTTAGGCGCCATAAAAGTTAATTAGGTTTTAGCAAAACAATAACATTATTAACTGTTGTATTTACATGACCAATCAGAGCTCAATTTCAAATTTCTGCACTCTCATGTTTGAAATTGCACTGTTTACGTAAATTGATGAGCTCTCAGCCAATCAGAACTGTGGAATTTTTGTTACTGTATGATTAGCATAATAATATCTTTACATAATAAATATCGTGAAACAGCTTAATCAGCAACGTATGACTACCTCAAGTAGAAAGTTTGGTGATGATGTTGACACAGGATTAGAGGCAACAGACTTCAGCAAATCTTGATTTATAACGAATAAGCGTTTAGTAGTGATGTGAAGAAAATTGTGGATAAAAAGCCATTGGATTGCAGGACGTTAGAAAATGGCGTGTAAGTTATCAAGCATATGTTGAAACGCACATTACGGCAACTGACATTAACAAAATCAGATTCCATAGTATTAACCATTAGTAATTATGAAACTGTTAAAATACCAGCTATTCTCAAACTGACATGATATTCAAACTACTTTATTTAGAAGAAATATAAACTCTACTACTTTAACGATTTGTTCTTCCTACTGGCTCGAGATCAACAGAAATACTATATCTTAATTTCATGTTCTTTCAAAATTGCAAAGTCGATTGATAACTTAAACATGCTAACGAATAAGTGTTGCTATGAAAATGTGTTTGCCGTCAGGCATGGTCTCTTGTAAAATGGGGTTGACACTGACTAAAATCTTTTCAAACGTTTTGGAACGTTTCGGTTAAAGTAACCTTCCTCAGCCTTGGTTAAAAATGATTTAAATGGCGTTCGGATGTTAAAAGCAGACAAAAGATATGAGAAACAACGAAACTATTTCTCGGATTGGCTAAAAGTTTCAGATACCCAACGTTATCAATATAGTCAAACTACAACTTCCACACAACAAGTTACAGTACACACAACTGATGCTAAATGACGTATTAGTATGCTCTTTGGTTCTTTTTTTCAGAAAATAAATGAAGCACATTCCAGTAGGACAATACCTTTAGGATGATACTTTTGTTTGTGAATCATAAAGCTCCTAAGAGAAAGATTTCGTGCGATTTCCAATATAATAAAGACTTTACTTTTGTGTCCTGTACATGTTCTCAAATACATAAATGAATCAATTTTACGAGAGATACAATATTGTTACCAGTTGCAATGCAGAAAGATCCACGGGGAGCTGGATTTTAGATAAGAAATTACTTCGTTTTCCCACTGCATGCAGGCCTAACTTTAACGCAGTTAAATAAAGTTAATAACACTATTATATGTCACTACTATATTACGCTGGTTGCATACACACTGGAGGCGGCAAAATGCAAGCTATAAGTTGGCAAAATTGCTGTTACAATAGGTTAGCAGTAGATAGAAGGTAAGGCTAGATGGACTTGTTAGAGTAAAGACAGCAGACATTGAGTTATGAAGTTAGGAAATCGAGTGTAGGCATCAACGATGAAGAGAAATAGTACATCAAGGTTACACGCATATGCTCTACTTTAAGGTGCCTTCCCAGTTTTGAATTCACAAATCTACATTTCACTTCAAAATTATGCCATTTTCTTTAACCTTTATTCGAAATTCTTCAAATACAAAGTCTTCTAAGTTGTTAAAACAACTTACCTTTTATTATTTTGTAGAATATAATGGCACATTTACCTACACTACATGTAGCTCGTCTCTGGTATGTCGACGTAATTCATACGTCATGAATCAGTAAAATGTGAAATTGATAAAACATGAAAAGCGGGCTTTACTAAAACACTTCACTGTATTGTTTTTCTACACAAATAGAATCCAGTTTAAATTCCGGCATTAAATTAAACGTAAGAAAAGGCATCAGTTTGAAGAAAAATGTAGGTTTGTAAATTTAAAGCTTTTGAGCCACCTTCATTACTGTTATATGTGCATCAATGAGATAATGACAAAATAGCGACGAAGCTCAACACTTACCCTATACATTAAGATTACAGCCATAGCCAGGAGAAGGGTGCCTCCTAATGCAGATACTATGAATATCCAGTAAGGCGTCTTGACCTTTTCACTGTCAGACTGTGGCTTCACTCGTAGATAAATCTTGGGAGTAACGGTAAACTGTTTGTTAATTACTGCATCAAATAAACATCTTTCACTTAAAACCCTGAGCTGATTACAAACACAGAGAATGTGTGAATCCAATACTGTTATAAGGAGTACCCTTGCCAAAAGGTTTATTTTTAAAATAAAATAATATTGAACAGGATGAGAGATTCTATTGTTCATGTCAGTAATGTCCTAGCTAAAACATTGGATTAACCGTTTTGTTCTGTAGCCCTTAAAGGAATCAGCCCCGTATAACTGAGTGAGTTGCTCATGAAGTACTCTCCGACAAGACCTGGCTTGCGATTACGGGACAAAGGCCAACTTGTGGTACCAAAAATTAAGTCGTGTGTAGTAAAAAATTAAGTTGGTTTGAAAATAAATAATTTCCTATATATTAAAATGTCGGAACAGGTACCGGAGAGTGCTCGATATACTTGTGTAGAGCTAGAATATATGTAAAAAGTTATGTTAGACGGTTAAAAATTAATATTTGAAACTATCCGCAATAAAAACTTTAAAACGAACTAGTCTGAGGATCGCCTGCGTAAGAAGCTGTGCTTGAAACTCGAGTAACCGAAACCTTAACACTTCAAAGGTTTTTATATAGTTTCAAATATTTTATCCATCTAACACAATTTTTACATGTAACTTCTATATATGTTTCCATGTATAGCCTGGTCTACTTTTCTTTATCCTTTAGCAGTTAAGCTTCCTCTCTAATATATGCCCCCTCCAAAGGACCTACAATTTAATAAATAAGCAATCCAAAAGTGAAGGTTTTCCTATTGAAATTAATCGAAATGCACAACACTGTATTCTCAAACTTATCCGTTACACTTTCAAGAAATATTCCATTCCAAGTCCAAAATCAAATGTTCCTCTTACTGGAGTACGAGTGAACTTGTACAATAATAACTTGTCAATCTTCCCTGAGTTTACATGTAGTAATAAACTCGAACTCTTTGTCTAATTCAACTTAGTTCAACTTATTCATACCATGACGTGGCCCTATTGACATAATTACCTCCGAATTATACTGTCTTCCTGTGGAGATAAATTAACCTTTCTTCAACCAAAACCAATGTAAAGCTTGTATTGTTATCTTGCAAAGCGGCTCCAAATGGTGATTGACAATTTGCAATTTCAGAATCTAGTGTGCAGTAGATACCACAAATGACCGTATATCCTGCTGGTATTGTTACAATATCGTACATGTATGTATCAAGATGGGATACTATTCTAAAGTTATCGTTACAATAACAAGACTAGGTAAATACCATAACTAGATCGTTCTTCTCATTGCTCTGGCTAAATCTGCTGTCGATCTTCACTTTTCCTACTGTCTCCAAGTCCAATGTGCCAGGGTTTTCCTACAAGCAAAGAACCATGGATTACATGATGGAAACATGGTGCTCACTGACTGATGATAACAAAATTCTAGGAGTTTTCCAGGAGTTCTCCAGGGTAGAAAATTTATTTTTCCAGGTCCCAATCAGATTTCCGGTCGAAGCGAAACGGGACAAAAACGACCAAAATCCCCAGATAAAAAAAACTTCCTGAAATGGAGTCTATTTAAATAACAAAACTTACAATCATGAGTCAGATGCTTCTGCAGGTTTTGGTTTGTTTATAAACTGTTAAATTTTTTTTCCACAGGGCCCTGGAAAAAAAATTTAAAATTCCAGGAGTTTTCCAGGAATTCCAGGAGTAGTGAGCACCATGTGGAAATATAGTTTCAAGAACACAGTGTAGCCGAAGTTATAGTTTTCTTGGATACTTCTTTCTTTTTTTCTTTTTTACTGACAATTAGTTTATTTCATTATCCGTTCACACTCGGTACTGTTACAATAATACCGGATTGAAATAACTCCATATTAGTACGTTTTTCTG
Source organism: Epizoanthus ramosus (assembly GCA_026413505.1). Classification (NCBI taxonomy): domain Eukaryota; kingdom Metazoa; phylum Cnidaria; class Anthozoa; order Zoantharia; family Epizoanthidae; genus Epizoanthus; species Epizoanthus ramosus. The sequence goes on along the minus strand of JANVCJ010084487.1, from coordinate 512 downwards.
GCAAGAAACATAACCCGGACAATACTCTATTATTAAACGGCACTAGTGATAAAATGTCTGCACTTAAAGCCTTTTAGAGGTATCGAATGGTCTTCGCGAGCATTTGCGAGCATGCGAGCAGAGCATTATTTTTTGCGAGCACGAGCAAACGAGCTCTGGACTACGAAAACTAGCAAATTCAAGCACGGGCGCTGAGTGTAATAAATACTGAATAAATGCAATAAAACTTCACGCGTTCTTTGTTTTCATGCGCACAACCGCCATATTGCAATTGACTCTGGAAGCAGAGCATGCCTGGGTTCTACTTGTACTCAGTCTCCGAATGGTCTCAATTGACGCGCGCTTTTCCGACCGATCTTATCCGACGAAGTTTTCACGATCATTGAACATTGTAATATATGATGGGTAAGACGAACCAAAAATGACCCTCCCAGTTTGACCTGAAAGACACTTTCTACTCCTGAGATTTTTCGATCACATGTTGTAGAAACTATGTTATGGACATCTGTCTG
>JANVCJ010084476.1:0-10924 GCA_026413505.1 Epizoanthus ramosus | reverse complement strand
TAAGGTACCTGATAATGATGACAATAGTACAAATATATTGTAAGGTACCTGATAATGATGACAATAGTACAAATATAATGCAAAGTACCTGATAATGATGATAGTACAAATATATTGTAAGGTACCTGATAATGATGATAGTACAAATACATTGTAAGGTACCTGATCATGATGATAGTACAAATATATTGTAAGGTACCTATATGTTTGTACTAGCACCATTTCCCAGAATTTCTATTCGACATCCAAGTTCTATTCTGACATGCAATCACTGATTACCTGCACAGTCTACATACAGGTTCAGTAGCGCCTCTATCGAACTCGCTGGGCTCAACCTGTTGACAGCAGGGAAGTTCGGTTCTCTTGTGTGCCTCGCTATCATAGTGAGCATTATAGTGACCATGGTGCGTGTAACGAAGAACCTGAAAATGATTGGCTGTTTTAAATAGTTATTACACATATATGTTTGCACTTTTGTATCTGATGACGTCTTTATTTTTCCCTTTTTCAATCAATTATATGTGCTAAACTCATTCGCCTATAATAAACGTATTCGTACCTGCAATGGTTCGCTCTCTTCAATGAGTTTTCGTGGTAGGTTGGTTAGTTTAGCCACTCTTCAAAACAAGAACAGCCGCATTCGTGATTAGCTTTGCTACAAAGTATGTAAGCCAAGCTACATTAAAAAGTGTCTAGTCTGTTTTGAATCTTTTTTGTAAATATACTTTAAATTTGTAAATCCTATATAGAACAATGTAATTACGTTATCCATAGAAAGAGTTTGAGTTTTTCTGTGTCATTCCTTCGATTTGCCTCAAAAGTCCCCAACCCCTACATTTTCAAGATACTTCATTTTCATTTAGGGACGTAAACAAAAAGATTTCTTCATCTGCATTGTATTATATGTTTTTGGTATTCATTATATTTTTAGATACAGGACTCTATATAAACTAGCACATGCTAATTAGACTTCCTGTAAAATATCTGTAAAATAAAATTTAAAAAAATAAATTAATGTAATATTTGAGTTGAAATAAAATTTCATTTGATTTAAAAGTTAGTGAAGACAGTATCCACGATATTTAATGTTTTCACTGCGCGCATGTCTCTTGCAGACTGTAATGGTTTGGGTCCAAAAGAGAAATTGATAACACCCTTTTAATTTTTCTTTTCTAATTTACCCATTCAGTCCTAGGTAATGAAGTTAGCCCAAATACAAGGACTCAATGCTATTGTAAAGTCTGCATGGGTTGCACATGTCAATGGTATCGCCAAGATCGGTAACAAAATACACTAAGCGATCCTAACGATTATACGGATTATATTATCACAGCGATGGTGATAAAAATCTGAATTAGTGAATAAACACGTTGGCAAGGTTTCTTTGTTATCACTGGGAGCGCAGGGGCCGTTTCCTTCTTTCAGTGAACCCAGCAAGTATATGGAAAATAGGTTTAAATAATTTAGTTATATGCAAATTTACTCTTATACTATGAATCACCTGTCCACAATTCTGGAGAAGATTTTGTCATTGGGATTCCGGTGTTCCACGAATGCCTGCTCACTAAATCTAGTCCTGTGCTTCGGATGTGTTTTACTAACATGAAACAGATACTTGTCCAAGAGTAGCGTGTTCATTGATTCAAATTCCTCTCGCGTTATTTCATCTAGAATAATAAACGATGATGCTATTAATTCTTCGAACTGTGTTATGTTAGCTGCCTCTAAATTGTAACTGAGCGTCACTGAAAAAGGAGAACATCTAATAAAGCATGAAAAGAGAGGGGAAAAAAGAGGGGAAAAAAGAGTTTGAATCCTGAAAATCATGTCTAAGTAGGCATACTTTTTCCTTTTTTTGCGATTGTGTTACTTCACTTCACAGTGGGTTTTTATTGTATTACGCTTGCTGCCTAAACAGAACACTCTTATGAATTGTGACTTACTATCATCCATTTCATGCATGCTCAAGTTCTTGAACCTTGAAGTAACCAAACGATAGCATTTAATATTATATTATTATTATTATTAGAAATGAATAGCACTGGAAGAACAATTTAATTAATATGTTTAAAATGCAAGCTTACATTTCAACGACTTCGTCTTCATCGAAATAAATATGATGGAATTCTGCTACAAAGGCTCTAACCTGCATGGTTAAGAATTGAGGAGATCAATACAACATAACCATTTTGTCCATAAGTTGACCAGTGGGAAGGAGAAGCAAGAATCTCGTACATGTACAGTTAGAATAAATTAAAGAACCATTCATGATGTAACCTCAACCATTTTCTATCGCGAATTAAAAGCGTGGGCAAGGTCATTACTTTGTTAGTTCTCTTGTTTTGGTTTCGTTACAAGATAATAATTGAATGAAACCCTTAATTATATATTCTCGTCTTAAAATATCAGCAAAAAAATTATTATAAATGGCCTGATGACGGTAACATTCGGCATTACGAGGATAAGGGGAACATGTAAAACAGGCTTTGTTCCAACTTTCCAGGATATAGAATTACACTATACCTCCTCTATCGATCTTCTTATGAGCTTTTTAGAGGCAAAAATATGATACTTATAGATAAAGTCTTCATAATTTCTCAGTTGCTTTTCGATTAATTGAAATGTTCATGCATAAATCTAGCTTTACTAATAGACCTTGTTGAGCTGTCATTATCTGCCCAATTCCTGACAGAAAGTTTGACACATATATGAATAGTATGGCATTACCAACTTTGTCCTTCATGTTTATTGTAACTCAAGGTGTTGTTAGAATTACAAAAAAACACTGATGCCTCCCCCTTAGTTATAATGTAGCTTGAGGTATTATCTATATTGCCTGTTGCCAATAGACTTGCAAAGTGCATACCTCCCCCTTTGATATAATGTTGTCTCCGTTGTTGTTCCAGGTCTTCCATTTTCCTCGTTTACCTTCTGCATGGCCTGAAACTGAGAAATAAGACAATGACAAAATACAACACTCTAAATAAATGTATACTACCACTACTATCAGTACTACTGTTACTGTTGCTACTACTACTACTACTACTAATACTACTACTACTACTACTATTACTACTACTACTACTACTACTACTACTACTACTATCACTACTACTGCTGCTATTACTTAACTGCTGTTGCTGCTACTACTACTGCTACTACCAGTACTACTATGTATGTACATACATACATGCATGCATACATACATTTGATAACATGTAAAACAGTAAAGCTGAAATTATAAATGAAATGTGCAAACATCTGTGAGTCTAATTCAACGCTCTAAGCGATCTTCAGGCTTTTAGTTTTTTTAAATGTCTTAACGCCGCTCTGCACCTGCACAGGACAATCTTTTTCTGAAGTATCGTTGACAATACTGAAATCCATTACAAACATACTGACGTACGTACGTACGCGTACATTTTATTCAAGAAGCAAAATAATGCCTCATCTCCATTTGTTGTTGCTGATGGATAATCATACAATATTTTCTTGGTACACTGACTTACCATTTGGGTTAAATTGTAGTGTTTTTGCGTTAGGAGAAACCAGTGTTGTACTGGAGAACATTCCAGTTTCTTTTGCACGGTGGATCATGTAATCACATTCCGTGGATGTAAGAAAGTTGGGAATCTCTGAAAAATAAGTTCATTTAGTTTCTAACTTGAGGACGTGACGACTAATACTAGGTTTTAGTTATAAAGATCTACACTGACTTGAAATATACAAATGTAATGTATCACAACAGTACAACAATAAGCTAGAAAACTGATTAAACATTGCAGTAATTGTATTCATTTCTCACACGAATCTAACTCTCCGAGGCCTGAGAGTGGTTATATGGATAAAAGGAATATGCAGGCAGGTAGGAGAATCGGGGAGATGTTCTTACCTGTAAAGTGATTCCAACTCTTATTAGAGAGCCGTTTATTTATATCCTAAAACATGGTAATTCTACGGGACAACTACTTGTCATGCACTGCTTTGTACTTGTGAGGTGTGGTTTGTTTTCGGAAAATCTGTTTCTCGCCTTTGGTTGGATATTTTTTGTAATCAATTCATTCCGAAATTCAAAAGATGCTTCCAAGTTCTTACTGGCAAATATTTGTGAAAATAGGTAGCGTTGTTATCATGCTTTGAACTGAGGAGATTTTCTTTGCTAATCTAATGAATGAGAAAATATCTATCTTGATTAACATCATGGAACCTTTACAATTACAAATCTAAGTTTCCAAAGTATACAATAAAGTATAAGTTAGAGTGAATGTCGTAAATATACTGGCTGTGGATGGTGGACGCCTTGCTCGGTGCTTGCTGAAAGTTCTAATATTAAAGCATCATATACCGAAGAGCAGCGGTCGCATTGCTCGGGTGATCATTTTCCTCTTCCCATCCTCCCCGAAGTTAATAATCTGTTCATGGCCGACCTGAAGATAAAAGCACGAGTGACCGAATTAATGGATACCTGATCGAGTACAAATCAATGAAGAAGTTGGTCTCCTTCGCAGTCGTTCTCTAGCGTCGGTCCTATTCTTGGCCCCTGGACCCGAAAAGGAACGAGATGGAAAATAGGACGGACAACAGAGAGCGGCTGTGAAGGAGACCATAAATAATCTGGCAGTGAGTGATGTTTGGTAATGATGATGATGATAATGATATTGTGTTTATGTTCAAATGCGCATTACAGGATCAGAGATCAAACCGAAAGCATTGAAGACGCCGCAGGCTGCCGCTATACGGTCCATGTACGATCTTAATATATAGTAACTTTATAGAATAGAGACAGACCACAACACCGGAATTAGCCTGCTCTTAGCGACAAGTGCGGGGGTTCTTTTAAGTTCCCCGATGGAACGTCGAGAGATCATTTCATATGAAGTAGTGAGTATAAGCGAATAAATCCATGAATGGACGAATGAATGAATGAATGAAAACATTTCTATTCTTTATTAAATGTAAATGTAAAGGTAGAGTTACTTTATTTAACGTCGATAGTTCCTTCAGCTGTAAAAGCGCAGTGGTATCAAAGGAAGGCGATGCGCACTTTACCCCAGCACACTGTCAGTGCTCGTTTTATGGGTATAATTTAAAAATCGCGCTATGTTTCTATGTTTCTAAACCTCAGCCAGAGGTTGTTTCTATCAAACTCAGCCTCGTTGTAAGCAGCATCGGGGTTTAAAAAGAATAAAGATATATGGTGAAAACGTTTATAATAATAAATTATGTTCAAAGCGAGTACTTTCGTCACAAATGATCATTACATAATCTTGTTTCATCAGATCATCTTATCAAATATTTTTTGAACTATTTTTACTTGATTATTTTTAATGTTCTTTCATAGTTTTCTTGTTTCTGTTAGATATTAATGGTAACCACTCACTTAGACGTCCCTTCGTTCTCTAAGGCCGTGGTCACACTTGAGATAAGCAAAGTATACATTTGCATTGAGACCGTCCGTATGCTAGAAGTGTGACCGGTTGATTTAAGGCGAACGTGCGATTCATGAATCTCGATACCTCTGTCAATAAACTTCAACTAGCGCCGAGGTAAGCTTCTAGCTCGGTTCAAGGCATGTTTAAAGGTAAACGTATGGGAAAAGCGTGCAAGGTCCGCTTGTTAAGGCCTAGTGTGGCCACGGCCCAAGAGTCGGGGATTTCGAATGTGTTATTTCAATTCCTACTGACAACGACTTTATTGGTGAGAATAATTCATACACTTGATATCTCAACTAAATACAATCCAGTTCTCTTCGACAACCAATACCTGATATATCATTACTTATAATTATTGCAATGTCGGCGGGTTGTAAAGCCGGTGCTTTAAACGCAAAGAGGTCGTTATCACTCATCAGGCGTTTTAACTCAAGTCATAACGATAAACAATTACCGGTAATTGTAATTCAGTTTATTTATATACTATATATCGTTACTCGATATTGTTCTGTGAACAGGTATATCTGCTTGATATATGTGACATCTAACCAGGTGCTTCGGGATATTTGATGTTGAGAATTTCTAGGAGGAACTAGGGAGGGCATCAAATGTTGTATTATTATTAACATCAGCAGCAGCACTGCTGATTCTCACCGTAATTATCATTTAATCATCGTCATCATCATCATCATCATCATTCGCTCCACTCAATACTATTGCATTTATTTGCACACGTACTCGTGTACTCACCCATCCCTATATTACGTTCATCATCTCCATCATGATCATCATTCACTCCACTCACTCATGTATTACAACATTCACCTCTCAAAGATATAAACCGCATGGTCATTTGTTTGCGTCAAATACTTTACATCATCATCATCATCATCATCATCATCATCATCATCATCATCGTCATCGTCACGAATAACCTCATTATTCGTCCATTTACTCGTGAACTACTCCATTCACCACTCAAGAATATAAAATTTGTCTCCACGTGGCCATGCGAGATCCTCTCCATTACCATTATCATAATCATCACTCGTGCAAAATCTGACGGCTCTATAGTACTAGTCTATAGTCTGTATATAGTCTATAGTCTGTATATAGTCTATAGTCTGTATATAGTCTATAGTCTGTATATAGTCTGTAGTCTGTATACAGTCTGTATATAGTCTGTAGCTGTTTAAATGTGAAATACTATTATTGCCTTCAATTAGATTACAACTAAACTTAATGCCGACCAAGTGGATTACACCATGTTATGTTTTAGCAGCTGACCGTTTCTGAAATATATAAACAGCATTTGTTGTCTTGTTTCTGATTGTCTTAAATAATTGTTCTTGAAAAGTTTAATAAACGCATTTGATATTATTACAATAAACAAACACAAACCACTTCCTTTATTATTCGCAATGACAACTCTCAATGAAATAAATGAAAGGCACTTTTGTGGTTAATTAAAAGTCAACCTGCCACTTATGACAAAATGCAAAGAAAGAATATTTATTCTGTCACTTGAAATACCAGGTGATGATAGTGAAAAGGAGTTTACCGGCGTTTGACTAAGCTTTCAAAAACATAAGCACACTTGATAAATGAAACTTAGAAAGTCTTAAATTAACTTAAAGAGGAATTGATTTTCTATAAATGTGTGTATAAAGCCTTAGAGGTTAATGATTCAATAGTTTTTGAAATATAGAATTTATGTTGCGAAAGACGAAGCAGACAGAAGAGGCGATAAGCAAATAGTCAATAGGCAAAACTGGAATCTAACAAATGGAGATTAAAGATAGTTTGTAGAGCTGTATAGCCGAGGCTGTCTGCTTAGCTCTTTGACACTGAGTTTACCTGAACACCGTCTAGGCGAGTTAGCTTTCCCTGACTGTGCAGCCGGCACAAACTGTCTTCAACAACGCACTGATTTTTTCCACTTAGCAATTCTTCCTTCATATTTCTTTGTAAAGGATCTGGATATAAATTGGTGGAATAGCAGAAACATTCATAGAGGGAAAAATAAAGTAGAAATACTACGATTCTATTCCCTGGCATCGTCTGAGTGTTCTGAGTTCTGTTCGCAAATTATCGATACGCCTCCTGGACTTGTCACTGCTTGGAGTTAATGCTTTAATGGCGGCTTTCGTTTTGGTTTCGCATATATTTTAAAGATAGTATTTTTTCGCACTTCATAGGATGTATCATTTTCGTGATTGTTTTGATAAGAAACAACTTGCAACCGCAAAAATAAAATATTATTTTATTACCACTGGTGTTAAACTATCCTTTCCTCTGTCCTTTAAACTATCTTCAGCTGCTTACCGCTTTAGAAACATTTCTTTTCTAATTTTAGGTAGGTTGATTATTAGATAAGCTATTGTTAAAAGAGAAATACACTGAGTTAAGAATATCAATTTCTCTCAACGACTCTCTGGCGCTAATTTGAGCTTCTTATTAGATGAAGATTTGATAGAATCATTACATCATTTCGTAAGCGAATGACAGGAGTTCCTATCTAAATCAAACTTATCAATGGCTTTTGCGTATTAAAAGATGTTTGTCTTTCTGTTGGCTTTTACGTGAAGCTGTTTTTCTTTTAGTTTGCTTCAATACCTTAGAGCACGTTACTAAAATATATTAAAATGCAAAAAATGAGTGGAAAACTGTTTGAATATTCTCAACAAATGAGTTCAACAAAGCTGTATATTTTCTGAAAATCTTCAATTGTACATTTGCTATCATAACATTTGAAGCCTTCCAATTCTGTGATATTTTGATCTTTATCAACACCTGAAGATCCGCCGAAGAGATTGTTTAGTCAGTTCAGTGAAGACTATCTGGGTAATACACGCTTTTTTTTCATAAAAACAAAATTTATAACAACATTGATCGTTGCTCGAATTTGGCCACATATTAAGAACAACCTAAAAAGACTGAGATTCGTGTTCAGAACCACAAAAACCCGAGTTGTATATTTTCAGACAAATTAACGAAATTACTTACTAAATCAGCAACAAAACACAATCGAATTGATAACTTTTTGACATAAATGTATTTTGAAATTTCTTAACAGGAATACATGTAAGAAATACAAAACTTTGTTCTAACTTTGTCGCCAGTGTACCTGTATATAGCTGTATCTTTGCCCCAACATTTTGTGTAGACGCGTTCAATTTTTCCCGCCTTTTCTAGCATATACAGCATTGTGTCGATTCTTTTTCAAACCTGCACCAATATTATTATGTGTAGAAATAAGAACAATTTAGGAACTACTAAAGGCTGAATCTGTCTAAAAGTTAAGAACAATTTCGGCTATAATTATTTTATTCTGTTAAAGAAAAGCATGTATACCAACAAATCTACATTGAGGGACTGGATCTTCGCCCCCATGATTAAGTGTGCTGCGTGCTGTAAGGCCAGTATTCCTCCCTAAAGTCTCGCAAGATAAACGACCAAGCACCACACCAACCGTGTTCATCAATTTTGAAACGTTTATCAAAATTGTCACAATGTATACCGCTTCGTTATCGTACATCTTCAAAGTAACTTTTAATTTAGTTTTTACAAAACGTAATTGCCCCCATATCTGATTGTTTACTTTTTAGCTTTGAAAGGCAGTTTACTTGGAAGTTTGTACGTCATTGGAAATATTGAACTGAACCATTAAGAGAGATCAGTGTGCGAACGCAAGTAAGCCGGCGGTGACAGTAAAGCACAAGACAGATTGTGACTATACACGCTGCTAACCGGATTTGAACAAAGTGTAAAAAAACGACTAATTGAATCATTTTTTATATATATGAGTATGTTTCGATCTGTGTGTTCATCATCAACGAAGTTAAACTCTGACATGCTAGGTTCAGACGAAGACAAGTACAGATATTGAGAAGAGAAACACGTGAAGAAAAAAGCCAAACTTCCTCGAGCGGGAATCGAACCCACACATCCCGATCACATGGCAGGCGCTCTAACCACTGAGCTACCGAGGCATCTACAGTGGCAGAGGGGGAAACTCAACCAACTCTTGACAATTCGGAATTCTCAAACACGATTTCTCGGCACTTGCTCACATTCATCTCGGAGATAACTAGCAATATCAGGCCAAATCTACGATCACTCCTTCTCCCGTTCTTGTTCAAAGTTATATCTGTAATATTGTATGAATTATATGATGATTTGTAATGCGCATCCGAAAAAGTTTTGTTGATGGCTTCGCAATATAAGTTAATAAAGTTGTAAAGTTATATTCAGCCTTTTAACACTCTTCGACTGTTTTCACTCAAGCGAATCCACTGAATTTCCTAGTTAAAAGGTTCCATGACATTGACAGAGTAAGAACATTTTAGTGACGGTTCTCAAATCTTGTTTTTATCAATTCATGATACAATCCTGATTGTTCTCAAATAATTATCACAATTATTTCTTCTTCTTACAAGTCTCATAAGGGTATGATCTGTCTTTATTTATTTTGATGAACTTCTTGGCTGTCGCATCTCTACTACTTCAAATCCACTTCAAATCCACTTTAAATCCACTTCAGATCTATTTCAAATTCACTTCAAATCTACTTCAAATCCACTTCAAATCCACTTTAAATCCAGTACTTTCACTGCAGAACCTCCGTAACAAAGGAACCAAGGAAAATCATGAATATTTCTTCTTCCTGTTTCTTGTCCACTTTAGAGCATTTCGGACTATGCTTGGATTTTCGCGTTTTTCTTCGATTGACTGTTCTAGACCATTTTGTCAATTTAAATAGTATATTTAGAACCTAATCTTTGTCCAATAACAAATTTAGTTTAGGGTGGTCTCCCTCTTATCTAAGCCTCCTCAATCCTAATTCAGTCCTTGAGGAATATACTTGGTATATACTTTCGGACCCTTCGATGGTGCAGTCATCTACTTATTAGCGACCCAATTGACGCCATCTGTTCAATATTCCACAGCCCCATTGCAGCTCTGCCTTCACCCCCGCCCCCTAGTCCCAATTTAGTCCCTTCAGGTATATACTTGGCAAATGAGCGGACTCTTTATACGGCGCAGTTATCCAGTTGTTGGCGACCCACTTCACGCCATCTCTTATTCCACAGCCCCCGTGTAGACTATACCCGTCCATCCCGCCCAACCAGCCACTCTCCTTGTCCAGTAGGTGGTTATACCACATGATGGCCGTGCCTCGCTTTGGTGGGATTACCAGGTTACCAAGGTAACAGTTGTGATTGAGATTAAAATAATCTTTACTCGACCTCATTTTCTCCAGAAGCTGTGAGAAATATACAAAATACAATTCATAACTGTGGCATAATAGAATATTACACTAGTGGTTACTTACTTGCTAACATTACAAGAAATATAATTCATCTCAAGGCAGAACTATAATTAATTACACTGAGATATGTTAACAAAAGTTGCAAAGTAAAAGTGGTACATTTATATTGCGCCTTTTCCATATGAATATGCTCAAAGGCGCATTACAATTATCAGTTTAC
>JANVCJ010084465.1:0-10924 GCA_026413505.1 Epizoanthus ramosus | reverse complement strand
TACGGAGGAGTAGCTAGAGTAATCTGCGCAGACGAACCGCAAGGCACTGCGCTGTACGGCTTCCAATGAGGCAGAATGCTGTTTCTCGTGAGGGTTCCACGCTGCGGAGGCGTATTCGACATATGGTCTGACTAAAGAGTTATACGCCTGTTGCTTCACTTGTGCAGATAGACATTAGACAGTTAGAACTAAGAAACGAAATTTGATTTTTCCTCGCAGACGATAGTACATAATAATACTCACAGGAATACCGAGCGAATTTAAAAACAGATAGACACTCACAGATAGACAATAAACAGATACATATAGACAGATAGACAGAGAGACAGTCGGACAGACAGGTAGACAGCTAGATAGACAGGTAGTCAGATAGACAGATAGTTGTCCTAAGTTGCTTACAATGTTGATTCAGAGTTAAGAAGTTGTGTCCAGCTAGTTATTCTCTTCAGTTAAACCTGAGACAGACATAAAAACACACGAACAGACACACAGACAGACAGGCAGGCAGAAACAAACAAACAAACACACGCACACAGGCAGACACTGAGCAACATGTGTAGACACACTGCAGAAAGACAGACAGACAGACAGACAGACACAAACAAACAAACAAACAAACAAACAAACAAAGCAGCTGTATAGAAACACACAAACCGGCAACACAAAACCCAACACACAAGCCGGGAACGCACTCACAGACAGGCTGGTCAGCAGACACAGACACAGACAGACAGCGGAAAGAGACTGAAGAAAAATCAGACAGATAGTTCACAGTGTCCACAGTCATACCACAAGACACAAGACTGATATGCTGGCTATCGCCGACTGTGTACAACGACTAGAACTGCCACAGTCGGTCAGAGGTTGTTTGTGGTCAAGGCAGTTCGACTAACGTGCTCTCACATCATCTAAACTCTATAGACAACTTGAAACAGGAGATTTAGAACTGTCAGCAAAACTTTATTAAGTGAACAACCTGATTGGCAGAAATAGGCCTTTGAGACTTTTAGCGTATTTTAGATTCTAGCGTTTTTATAATAATATTATAACAGTTTAATACAGTGTTAACATAGATCGGATTAACACTAGCTGCCATAGGATTTTAAAATCATCATGATCAGTTTGCGGCGGGGACCAGGCTATCGGAAGATAATTCTGTCGGCTTGTAGGTATACTGAATCTCTCCATTTTCATACAAATGGTGCCGTCCAAATAACTCAAATAGATGAGCTAGCTGTTCCGGCACTGATAGGCTGGTTAACGGAACACGTACTTAAGCGCTGCCTAACAGGCTAGTTGAGGACAGTACCGATTAACTGAAGTTACTCTTATGGCCATGCGCCTGAGCCCCATCACGAGCCAACCAAGAACTGAACAGTTATTCTGCATGGAAACTCAGGTCAGTTTATTACTCATTGGAAACTGAAACCGAGCTTAACAATTTCTACCATTCCGATTATTTTCATAAGTATTGTATTGTGTTATTGTAAATCCAAACGCGCCTACTAATTTTGCATTCGCTTAACAAGAAGGCAGACCGGGTTCATATTTATAAAGGACTTGGTTCATTTATAGCTGCAGGGAATTCCGAAAGGAAGGAACTAGAAACTCACTATTACGTCATAGCTATAGGTTTCTTCAATGTTATTTAAACAAAAAGAGATCCATATTTTGCTGATAAAGTTTCAAATCCACCAACAGTATGTCAGTATATCTGATTCATACGACCATATGAACAATGAAACGTAGCAAAAGCCAACACATTTATGTAATAGCTTGCTGATGTTGGAACTGGGCTGGAATGTGATTTGTTTCCATTTTCAGGTTTCCCCCACTTCAATCCCATTCAATGCAACAATAACTCATCTTTTAAAGATTTAATATTATAGGAGTCTTGATAAATTTTATTCCCAAAATTAAAATTAAAATGTACATAAACAAAGGTTTATCTTTCTTAAGACAGTAAATTTCAGCCTGTGCCTGTTTTTCTTGAGTTTCTAAAATGTAAACAAACTGACGCAAGAGTAAATTAGGACAATTGAAAATAACATTTTTATATTATTACCGGTAATATTTGGCTTATAAAAATTTGGACGTTTTAGCCATTTGGAGTTGATCAGCTGAAGAGAGAAAGCAGAGGCGAACAATGCACTGTTACTGATAGAGACAGTAATCGCTAATCGTGCTACGATCTTTATTTATTTAAGACTTATGTGCATGCTAAGTTCTTGCTGAATGATAGGTTTCATCAGATATGGGAAGGCTCCACCCCGGGGTTTGAACCCACGCAATTTTATGGAAATATACCCCCTTCATATACCTCAACCAAATGTGCACTCTTTCCCATTAGATATTCAAGCCGTGTCAAAGTCCACGAGAGTACAGCCGATTTGTTTTTATAAAATTTGAAATTCAACCGCTTCATCAATTTATTGTCCCGCAATCTTTCCAGATCCGACGTAATACGGTAAATCTGGGTATTTAATTGGATGGAGTTGCTATCCCTTTCTGGTACTTTCGGCAACCTGTTAATATACTAAATAAAAATTTCCCTAAAGTTCCTTTCATATATTTCGAGCATCAAAAAGGCACCATTTTGGGTGAAGCCTCGCGTATAGCCCATTCATGATATATAGGAAGTACCGAGTACCCCTCTGGGTGTAAGTTCTAGATAGTAAAGTGTTCAACACCGTTTGTAGCTCCGATTAGAACATTATGACTGCATGATATGTAGCAGTGACAAAAAGCAGTCTACGAGTATACTCAGTCCGCTCCGTGTTGAACACTTTGAATAATAATAATAAATTTTATTACTAACTCCCAATGGGGCTTTTCAGTTAATAATTACAATGTTAGAAACAACTATCAATATAAACTATAGCGATGTTTCTTGTTTGTAAGCATTACCATTGAAATGTAAATGTGCCAACCACGATTACAAAGGACCTCTTTGTTTCAAGAACCAACAGACCTCTGGCTGGGTGGCACATTAATAACAATGGATGACGACACAAGAAACATCGCTATTACAATATTATAAAATGCTAAAACCTAAAGATCTAAAAAGCCTATTTCTGACGATAAATTTATTCGCTTAAAAAACTACTGATGGCAGTTTTGCTCTTCAAGTTGTCTATAGATTGTAGATGGTCTGGCAGCGCGTTCCACAGTCGCACTGCCCTGTACAGAAAGGACCTCTGGCCAGTGGCCGTTCTGCACAGTGGGATGTCAAGCATATTCTTGTGTCTTGTGGTGCGACTGCGAAAGTCTGACCGAAAAGTAAATCTGCCAGATAAGTACAAAGGGGCTGTGCTCTAAAGTTAGTCGAGTCTCACAACAGCCCCAGATACGGCGCGACCTGGTGAGAGTGCTACTGCTCTGTTTTCCACATTGACAAGACTAAGCGTCTTCAAGTTCAAGCAATTTTAAAACGTCGAGCGCAGTGATATTGAAATCCGGCTGAAATCATTGAATAAAACTTGAATCAGTGCAGTTCACGGACTTCGTATTTTAACAATTTGATGCAAATGAGTTGGAGGAAAATTAGAAATCTGTGGCAGCACGCCAACAGGCTAATTGGGCCTCTTTTTCTGTTTACTAGTTTAGATTAAGCTTGATCGTATTTTTTTTATTTTTTAAAATATTAATTATATCCTTCTCATGCTCAAAAGACGATTCTACAAGTTGGTCAGCGGTACTTACAAGTAATTAAAATTACACAATATGATAAAAACACAATTCGTTTTCTCTCTTCTCCTTCTCTTTATTTTCTTGTTTATCTGTGTTTTGCTTTGGAAAATACTTTAAAACTAGCCACGGAATAAAATTTATAGTTTTTCGATAGAAAAGCAAAGAACTGGAGATTTGAAGTCCCCCCTCGGGAATAAATTAATGGCGCATTTGAGAAATAGCTAATTTATGCAGCACTACCCCTGCTGCACATGGACGGCGCCCCCGAACGGCACGAAGGTTCGGTTGTCGTGGCAGTGGAAAGTGGTTGCGAAGTTCTTGTTTCTGTTGTCAGCAACGAAGAGAAAAGTCTTCTCCAAGGTTACCAGGTAGTCAAGGTTACAGATCCTTCCATTTCCTAAGTGTAATTATACGGCACACGGATCACATTTATTTCGTCTTATTGCCACCATGCTTACTCGAAATTGTACTGGTTATTCAGAGCGTTTCCGTGTGCGATCGAGTCTATTGATTCGAACCTTTGATCGGAGGTCGGATCCGTGTGTTTTTAGCCCGCCAATTTTCACTTTGGCGGCTCTTATATTTCCCATTTTGGACACTAAATACATGAATTTTACGAGGTGGTTATCTGTAGATAAAGTGAAATGTCTTATGTGAGTGTTGTACTTTAGATTGTGGGTATATTTTGTGTTTTTAGCTAAAATGGGGAACAGTATTTCGTAATATGTAATGGCGGTCGGATGTCGTCGTGTCTATGCAAATTCATGAACATTTTCTTTTTCTTTATTTGGATTGTAGAGTGCCGAATGGCTGCTACACAGGCACAGCCAAACTTCATCGAGCAGCAGACATTCGAACAAGGAGAAATTCAAGTGCAAAACCCGTCACATAGCTCAAGTAGTGTGTCTCAAACGACCGAGTTTTCTCAAGGCGCCGCCATGCAACATGGCATTGCAACAAGCTTGCCACAGAGCAGCGCGCCACAAAACGTACCGCAACAACAGCGCACAACTATTCAACAACCGGCTAGCTTACAGTCGCAATCGCAACAAATACAACAGCAACAGTCGCTTCAACAGCAGCCAGCCACCACGATTATTACGCCAAATGTTATTACAGCGGAAGAATTTCAATCGAACAGCATGGCAGCGCACAAAGAAGGTACTTAAACAGAAAACCATTATAATGCTTGGCGTGTGCACTTGTGTATTTCAGGCGGAAATGAGATCTGTGCTCCCCTGTTTCTATACAGATCTGTTTGGTGACATATATCGAGAAATAAAACTCAGTTTTACATTTTTTGGCATTTATTTAGGTTTCACAACCGGAGAGGTGCAGTTTGTTGAAGCAGATCATGCCACGATATACCCAAACGGATCCTCGTAAGTACCTTCTTGTGTTTTGTAAATTATGTCGGAGCGCGAAGCCGCAATATTATTATTATGCGAATATATAATCACTGCGCCGAGAGGCAAAGCGTAAGTCGCATAAAAGCGAACGGTGCACGTGCGGATGTATTAACAACGATTGGTCGTCAGCCTCGGCTCAGATGTCACCATTGTAACTTGCCCAATGTTCTGGTTCTGTCGCTCAGGAAACGCTTCGCTTAGATAATGTTTTTCGTGCAAACAAGGATAACCTAGTGTCTTTGTTTTTCTTGTTGACACGTTCCCGCCACCTGCGGGAGGTTGAAAGAGACACATGCTATGATCGAATAATTGTGTTTGTGAAACAGAAACTCGGGCTTCCTAATGGCTTCGTGAATGTAATTTACATCCCAGAAAAAAATATTTCCCAAAAGCATTTTTTACTTCCACAAGGAAATGACATTGAAACAATGTAAGTTTTTTAAATAATCCATCCTTTCGAAGTTTCACTACTTCATGAATTATCTGTTAAGTAAGGTATTATTGCTGGAGATCACTGTTGCTATACAATTTCCAGATGTTGTCAAGACATCCATGTATTTGAAGCACTTTTCTTGAAATTTGAAAATCCCCACATTTAAAATATGAAAAAGGTTTAAAAATAATAGTAAGATAGCAAGTAAACTCGGAATCAGATTATCCATACACACCCATCAGAGCTTGGAATGACTGGCCTTCTATTGCCATAGAAATCTCTAGTATCCCAGAGATATTGTTTTCCTATCAGGTTGGCAAAACTTCTGCATATCATTATGATATCAGATCTATTATCTGTCCTCATGTTTATGTAGTGAAACCAAAATTAAAGTTTAGAAGGGTACATTTTTACCATGAGACCAACCTGTTTGCCATGACAACATCATAGGCTATTGTGAAGTTGTAGAAGTGAAAAAGAAAGTCAGCCTTTTATAAAACCATATTGGGCTGCCAAAACAGAGATTATAAGCTGCTACAGCAGGCTAAGTGGTTCTTCTGTGTCGACAAGAAAGCAGACATACTGGCATATACATCACAGAAAATGCCCACACCAACTTTCATGTAAGTGATTACCATTGGGTTCTGTGCATCTTTTGTATCTCATTTTAGATGCTAGGATCACAGGATATTCTATTGAGATGGTAGAAGGGAAAAGTTGGGATAGTCTGCAAAGAATAAACCCCTATTGACAGCTGAATAGTAACTCATATTTTTGTAGTGAGTAGTGCTTATTCAATATACAAGTTTTTGTGAACTGGATGGCTTGAAAGTTATATGTGATTCATTTGGCAAATACACAAGTTTCCTTTTGGTTATTTGAAAGTCAGTTTCAGCTTCAAGTCAGCTTTGAGCTGTTTTGTTGGTATAAATTATCTGGGAAGAAAGCAAGATGTTCAGTGATGTGTTGAAATTATTATATATATGCTACTATTATAAAGCTATGAATTATGCCGGAACCCAGCATTATTTGGCTTGTGACTTAGAACATTGCTTGTTTAAGACAGAAAACTGTGATAAAGTTGTAGACTGTGCCCTTAGTGGATATTCTTGAGTGTCTGGAAGTTGAAATTGAAGGCTTTCTATGCCAGGTGAGACAAAGAATTCTTCATGCATGCTGAATCATAAAGCTTTGAATGAGCCATCTGATGACATTGTATTGGTGCTTGTGTTAATACATTATTGCTGCTTCTAGAAGTGGTTGGGATGAGAGAAGACAAATTAAAATGAATATACTTAAAATACAGAGGCTTGGAAATGACTGCTTACCACAAGTTGATAACAAACTGTAAACCAGCAAGATCTATGATACAGAACATTACAACTAACATAATGGAACAAAGAGTCAAAGCTGTTGGGTAAAATGGAATTACCCCTTAGGATAGTCAAAGGAATATTGTGTAGCAACATTTAGAGAAGTAAAATAGTAGATAAACAAGCAAGAATAGAGCGAGCTGGACAACACTGAGTCTGTTGCATGTGCCATGCTCTAAATATTCTGCTAGAAGCATGGTTCAGTGACCATGATAGAGTGACTTCTGTGCATCTTGAACAAGAAATAACTGCAAATATTAATGTGTTTTATATGTTGATATTAAATACATTTGAGGGAGTAAAGTGTGTCATCCTCTCTTGATGCAACAAAGTTATCCTTTGAAATTATACTGATATGGGCACAATTTGCACTTTGTATTTGTCATTTGTGCCAAAGATATTATGAATGATTAATTATGGTTGAGGGCAAACTAAAATATGCATTATGCAAATCAAGGACTTTTTAAAAATGTATGGATTGAATGAAAACATGTCAAGATAGAATCTGACAACTTTTGATGTATTGAATTGGCCTGTCTTTCTTGTAACACTACTCTCAAAGTGTTCTTATTAGTATTCAAAGGTAATATCTGACAAAAATATTTTCTAAAGGAGAAAAGAGTGACAGGATTTCTATTTCAACAAATTCATTATGTAATGTAAATTGTTGCTTTAATAATAAATGTAACTTATTATTTGGTGGAGTTGAAGTTTAGGAAACACTTAAATTATTATTAATAACTCTGTCACAGATACTGCATGACAGCTTAGATTTTTGTCTGTAACTGGGATAAAAATTATCTTTTAAAAGTTGCCAAATAATGGATATTACCAGAGTGTAACACAACACTATTTCAGTGTGTTGGCACTGGTGTGTATATATAAATTATATGAATATTCCTCTACAAATTTATCTAATGTTTCCATATAGTTTGGTAGTGCTAAGGGTTTTATGCATTGTTCCATTCCTTTTTATATGAATTAATTATTTTTTTCTTTATTTGAAGTTATAATTATATAAGTAACACTTTCATAAATATAAAGCAGAAATTTCTTGCTTGTGTGAAGTGTGGCAGATTTGGGGAAAGTAAAGAACATAATTATAGGAAATTAACAGATTTGGCGACATGCCACTTGTCATTTGATATTGGTTTTGGCCCAGCTTCCCCTCATAAATTTTGTCAGTATCTCACACAGTAGAAAAGATCCTTATTAAATGAATTGCTCTGTAGCAACTCATTGCTATCTTCAGCAACATCACATCAGTGTAAATTGTCTTGATTACAATAAATTGAATTTAGTTTAAATGGGAACAAACCCAGGACAGCACAGTTACAATTCAATGTCATCCTGATTGCTTTGGAGCTTGGCCTTTATTAAAGAACTCAGAACTTCTACATTTCAAAATTTTCAAGCAGCTAATTATGTTCCATAGTGGATCAGTTCCATTTGTTAGATGTATACCAATTTATGCCAATGTTGCTGTACTTAGGGTCAGCTGTGTTCTGCATAGGGTGTGTTTGTGTAAGAGAAAACATGGCAACAGTCATAATAAAGTATTGTTGAGTTCGGCATGGATTGTTCCAGTTCATGCTATGGCCAGGTGGTCAGCAGACAGGTTTTGATACAAAGTGTTCTCATGCATAGGGTCTTGGCAAGTGTCACGCTTGTAACCTGCTTACTAACCAAAACTTTTTATTTCACCAGCCAATTTCGTAATGGTTGAACAAAAGCACAGTCAGTTTCTTATCTGAAGACCCCTCTTATCTGTTGTATAATATAATGGTATCTTGCCTCCCTGGGCCACCGCCCCCCCCCCCCCCCACCACTGCACAGTAGTCCTGATGGTGTGTACCATTTTCCCAACAGGACAGCAAGTTACCCATATGGGGATAACACCATGTTTACCCAACAAGCGGTAACAACGTACATTGAAGCACCTCACCAGCAGGCAAGCTACACCACAGTCAGTGCACCAACAGCGGTCGTCACAGGCAACCAACCCTCTGGGCAGGCTTATATGCAGGTGACTGCCAATCAGCTGCAAGCTGGTCAGCGGCATCCACCTATACACACTACACGAGCGTCGCCTGCGACAGTAAGTTTGGTATATATCATTTCCTAGTTGCCAGGTACTGTATACAGTGTACTAAACAACTTCCAGTTTTCCAACAGTGTGGGAATTGCCTTGAATGACCCAGTGTACATCAACAGTACACATACATTTTTCTGTAGCTTCAATCATGTTGCATTTACTTTCAATTGATTATAGTTGAATCCTGACCCAAACTCAAGTAAATACCTAATTGTCGGAATCTGGAATGTGGTGTATTTTACTCTGCAACTGCCAAGACTGGTGTCACTTTGAGTTTACTGACTTAAAGAAAGAAAGAGTGAAACTATCCAATGAGAATGCGTGGTTCCAACAGTTTGGCAGTAATAAAAGCCACAAACTCCAGCCTATAGTATTTAAACAATATTATAAGAGTTGTGGTTTGGTAAACACAGTTGTGTTGCAATTGGCTGCTTTTTCGTGAGTGACCCCAGTTTCTGTAGTTGCACTGTAATATTTTATCATGTATTAAATTTAACCACTGGATGAGTACTAGACTTCTGTGTGTTGGTTTGCTCACTGGAAATGCACACTTATCTGCCCAAATGATACCAGAAAATGTGTTGCAAGCTATCAATGCACAATATGTTCTTCTTTATCTCATTTAAGAAACAATGCAATTTAATAGGAAAATAATTATTAATGGATTATCTGAATCATGTTACAAAATGACACACAGACTTGCACATGATTTATGCACATATTCAAGTGTGACTCAAAGCATTCTGTGACAGAAACTATCAAGTACACGCACAAGAATTATACCCGCTTGGCTGACGCAAGAACCCGTGTGTGATTTATTATTCAGCAAGATTATATAGTCACTTGTTTGTTGTTCTGTGGAAGATGAGTTTTTGTTTAACCAAAGGATTGGAACTAATGTTTCATACAGCTCGATGACATGGGAAACATTCTCCCCAAGGGTAAACAAGAACTCATCTTCCACAGAGAAACCAATCAATAATGGTTTAGTTATATCACAGTTGAAAATATCGCTAATTTGGAGAGAAAAAATACGCAGCTATGGAACATTCATGAGTACAGCATTTGTTTCTGGAAACAAATAATATCAATTGGCTTGTTCAGTCAATCGTAATGCGCATTCTATTTGAACAATCTAACAATCTTCTTTGCTTCTGACTCCAATTTGAGTTGGAACCTGTTTGTCCATAGATTTTCATAGTATAATAATTTGTGGTATTTTTCAAAATGGTCACTTCATGATGCCATGAAAAACCGTCATGAATTTCCCATGAATTCACAGTGAATCACACTTCTCTTTGAACAGAAGGATTCCTTCAACAATTTCAGACTTTGATCTTTTATCATAATTTACTTTAATTGCAGGTTCAGTGGTTATTAGATAATTACGAAACAGCAGAAGGTGTCAGTCTGCCTCGCAGCACACTCTACAATCACTACCTGACACACTGCCAGTCGAATAAACTCGATGCAGTCAATGCTGCCAGTTTTGGGAAGCTGATACGATCTGTCTTTCTTGGATTGAGAACCAGGAGACTGGGAACAAGGTAAGCAGATAAGGATGAATGATGATCAACAACAAATTATTTACGTATATCTTGCTTGGGTTAGCAAATGATTGTGGCACTAACCCTACTGCCAATGCCTCTTAAACCCAAGCCTTCTGTCACCCAGTATGCTGCACCTAAACTCTGGAGCAACCTGCCACCTTCCACCTGCACTCTCTGTAGCTTTTAAAACTCTAACCTAACCCCAACCCTAACCCTATTACCATGTGTATATGCTTGAGTATCTGCTGACATTCTCTTTATCAACAAAACTGTTCAATTTCAAACACCTCTGAGAGTACAACAACAACAACAATAGCTTTATTTGTACTCAATGCTCTATACAATTTTTTTACATTTGTAATGTCTATATATTA
>JANVCJ010084454.1:0-10926 GCA_026413505.1 Epizoanthus ramosus | reverse complement strand
AGCTACACACTTTTCTAAATTACGGAAAAACAGATATCATCGGATATAAAACTGAAGAATCAGACGGCAAAAAGTACTTCAATTTCACATGGTGCAAGGTGTGCGCTCGAAATAAACATGGAATCCTGAGTAATCCAACACTGCGCGGGAACACGAAAACATCGGCAGCGGCTTTTATTGATGGAACAAACGTTGTTTTTGTGTTTGAACTGCTATTGATATTGAATAAATTGAGTTTTTTAAAAGCATTTCCTTATATAACAAGGCCTTAGAACTAATTTTTGGTAACAAGTGTGAATCACACGCATAAGATGAATAATGCGTGCGATTCACTGCACGCATAGCACTTTTCTTACGAAACAGACTGAGACACCTAATGTATGCTGCCATCTTATTTGCTTCTAATATTTGATAAATAGAAATAAGACGAAGATAAAGTGAGTGTCTGATATAAGCATTCATTTTACTATTTTTTAGCCAATCAGAGCCCAATAGATTTAATAATACTAAATTAATTTAAATATTATAGTCTAAATGAATATATTTTTAGGTTCCTGTTCCTCTGTTATTACCTACATGTCCTGTGGACGTTACATTGATTCATACAATCATATACAGTAGTTCTAAAGTAAATCAATTCCAGTAAAATAGAATATCAATTGCATCTTTCATCATGACATTGACTGTGCAGTATTGTATCTCACCAGTATTTAAAGTTAATGCTGTACTAGTAATGTCTTTATTACAAAGTAACACAGGGAATTTTGTTTAATTGATTGTGCTGAGGTATATTTCTTGGTTATTGTTAACCATACAATATACTGTTCTTCCCAAGTATCATAGCATGGTGCAATACATGATTCAAGTATTAGTTTATATTGTCAATTGAAAGTACAATATATTTCTGGATGCAGATAAGGAAAACTTTAGTTATTTTGAAACTTTAAACTTTGTAAGTTTGCATATAAATTATTTTAAGTATGGAGCAGTTTTAACCATCACATGGCTGTTGTCAGAGTGTTTCTTATAATTAAATGCACTTCAACTTCAGATTTCCTGGATACAGTCTTGTTGCACACAACAGGATTACAGTGCTTCATCACTCATGTACGACTTCTGTTTCCCCAGCTGAAGTTCTGGACATTAATATCTGGCTTTGTGTGTCTAAAATGTGAATAATTGGTATGCAAATGTATTCTAATTTATTTTGCACTCTGGTAATGATATCTGGGAAGAGCCCTGTTTTATAAATATTGTGATCAAGAACAAAGTCTAACATGTTTCAATATTCATGGATGTCTCTTGCAAGTAGTACACTGGAACACTGTCACAGAGGTAAGGTTGTTTACATAAAGTTACACTGTTACCATGGAAACAGTGCACTTGGCGTCACCCAGGATTGTTGTTTATCAAATGTATCATACAACACAATTTGAATTGTAATGCACATAATTATATACTAGATTAAACGTGTTGGAATAGTTGTTCAATCATCAGAAATGTTTACAATTTTGCTAACCATGGATGTGTGTTGTCAGTTGTTTTTCTAAGTCAATAAGTTCCTAGTAACGCAGATAATTTGCAGTCATGGTCTGTATTAAACAATGACCTTTTAAGTTTACAAAGTCTTAAGTGGACTGTATCATCAGCTGCATGTTCAGCAGTGTTTTTGCTAAACACAATTTTATGCCATAGTGCAGCTCGTTTTCGTATTAATAAATTGGCATCTTTATGGTAGGTTACAGATTATTTTCTTAAATTTGTAGATGTATATAAATTGATACTACTTTACCTTAGTTATAGTTGCAGTATTTCAAACGGAAACCTAAACAGAAACTGGTTCTCTTGTACATTGGATCAATCAGCGAGACAGTAGATGTAGATAAGGTCTCAAAGAAAACTCTTGGTGACCGTGAGCTTTTCTATTTGCCGATCTAAAGTTGTGGAATGAACTTTGAGCTGACATCAGATATATTACCTTTAAAACCAAACTTAATAAGACAACACACCTTTTCAAGAAAGCTTTTCACTAGCTATTACTTTGAGTCATTAAATAATGTAATGCACGTTTGAACATTGTATGGAGAATCGTGCAATATAAAGGCAATACATTTATTTATTTATTATTATTAATAAAATAATAAAATTCAGTTGATAAAAAATGCACTGTGAACAGGACCAGTTGGCTTGAAAATGTTCATTGGATTGCATGTTAATGTGTCTCACTGCATTTGGTTATGAACTTGCATGACTATGTATCATTCTCCTGTCCAGATATTGTTTTCATGGGTGACTACAACAACAATTTATAGCACAACTAGTAAACATGCAAGTGATGTTTTGCTCAGTCTCACATGGGTCAGTTCTAAGCCAATGGTTGTACATTCTGGACAGTTCTCCAATACAAATTCATCTCATCTTTCAGTTGTTGTTTATCATGAATGAACTGCTCATTCAAATGTTTAAATAATGCAAGTTGTGGTGACTCTATTCTTGTTTCTCTTACTTTACACATGAAAAATGTATCGTACCTACTTTTAGTTTTAAAACCTAAAAAATAAACATCACAATTTTTTAATCACAAGAAAAACTGAGAGAATCCAATCCACACAGGGTCAATGGCCGTGATGCAAATGGCACTGCAAATGAAGTTGGAAATGGCTGACCATTTTGAAATGGAATGTTATATAATGTGTTTGTGTTCATTTTGCCATTTGATTTAGCATGTCTTGGTAAATACGTTGTATTAGTACTGTGCAAATGTCAGAGTTTGAAATGCAACGCTCAGCATACAAACTTTAAGTTTGTTATAGATAGGCTGCTAGTAATTGCACAGGGTGAGGACAGTTGTTGCTGGTGACAAAACTGTCCACGGCAGTACCAAGTTTCACCTACCAGGCAGATTATTGTTGTATGAAAACCAGCATTAAGATTTTCTTAGTTAATTTTTAGAACATATTAGGAGAATTACTTTTTACCCTCCTTTAAATTCTTGTTAGCCTTATATATAATATAATTGATCATAGTCATTACAAGTATGTTTGTTTTGCAGTCGCATTGCTGAAGGATTGGAAGAGTGTCTTCCCAACCTGGACACAATTGTTCTCACAAATAACAACATGCAGGAACTGGTGAGGAACTCCACTTTTTCACAAATAAATTATGTAACAACAAAGGGGTTAGTTAATAATAAATTGTAATAACTATTATGTTATTAGAGTCCTGAATAAAGAGCTGGAATATGAAAATGTATCATGGATCGGTTATAAATTAAACAGTATGTAAAATGTTTGCTTTTACATCTGATGGTGTTGCACAGGAAGCCACAATCTACATGTAAATCAGACAGATGATGGCAAAACATACCCATGCAATGTTCACAATAAATTGTAGACTGTATGATGTGGATCAAGTAGTTTCCAGATCTATGGTATTTAGCAAGTTTGTCAATTACATGTACAATGTTCTTGCACTAGTCTCTTCCATAATTGTAAAATCCATTTTTGTCTTTCTGCTGTCTCCACTGGAGTTGTGTTTATGATGGTAAACCCTAAAGTGTCGGTTTCACTTGAAAACAAATAAATAAATAAAAGCTGTTTGTGGTGGTAAGACTCACTTTATGATTAATTTTATAATAAACTTTTCCTACCACTGTTGTTACACTGTTGAACAGGCTACGAAATGAACTTTTCTTGTAACTGGCTTAGAAGACGATGTAGTTCTGACAAGTCATTTGACTAATCTCCTTAAAACAATTGGCCGGTCATGGTGCCAGCTGACTGACTGTACTTTTGATACATTTTACATGTAACTGACCCTCATCAGTTATTCCTTGTTAACTTTGTACCCTGTTGAATAGAAAGCCCATAATTATTTTGACATCATAATCGCCAGGCTGTACCAATAGTGTTGTCATGCAGTTTTTGTCCCTTGTATTTATTAACTATAATTGTATTACATCAAGTGAAATCAAACTGGGTGACTGTCCTTGTTTAAAGCTGGTACAAGATCAATTTAGTAACAATTATGCATGTATACGTCTAATATAAATACAATCATACATGTATATTCTGTTTTGATTAGAGAGAGCTGGATCCACTGCAGACAGTAAAATCTCTTAGGGCCTTGAGGTGAGAAATTAATTAATATGGATTGTATAATTGATAAATAAATTTATGTACAAAATCAGCAGACATGTAAGTATGACTATTTTGAATGATAGTTAAATTCTTTGTGTAGGGGTTGCATGCCCCCTGGAAATTCTTGAAAGTCCTCAATTTTTTTCTCTAC
This sequence comes from Epizoanthus ramosus, assembly GCA_026413505.1. Taxonomy (NCBI): domain Eukaryota; kingdom Metazoa; phylum Cnidaria; class Anthozoa; order Zoantharia; family Epizoanthidae; genus Epizoanthus; species Epizoanthus ramosus. The sequence continues at coordinate 6,636 of JANVCJ010084454.1, read as the reverse complement.
CTGGACATTAAACTGATCTAGTTTATTGAAGACTGTTCAGTAAAATAATATTCTTTCACATATATATGTGTTACAAACTATGCATTGAATGAGGATTTAAAAGAAATCGAAAGAAGTTGTCAAAGCATTCATCGGAAAGAGTCTGAAAAATGCCCTTGGAGGTTTTGGCTTTTTCAAGACATGTAATTATTATTTTAATAGCTCGGTTTGTAAATGACATGTTTCCCGTCTTTTGACTCTTTTAACGTACCTCGGATTAAATATGTTAGAAATCTATGTTTATATCATAAAATTTTGTACAAAGGTAAATGGTAAAAAGGCGGCTTACACTATATATTTTGCTGCTCGAAATATCAGGTCGCCATCTTTTTACAAAATTTTATGATATAAACATAGATTTTTAACATATTTAATCCGAGGAACTGTACGTTAAAAGAGTCAAAAGACAGGAAACATGTCATTTACAAATCGAGCAATTTTATCCAATTGTTTTGTGGCTTCGACTAAGACAATATCTGAATAATTAGTATTTATTATTTATTTATAATTATATGAATTGAACCCAGCTTATTTAAGGGGGAGGATAACAGTCATTAAGGAGGTGGGGTATATGTACATGTAGGTTGATATTCTGTATAGGTTTTCCAATTATCAGATGATCAATACTAACTTACCACTGGAACTAACTACATTTCATTCAATTATTTTGTAGTTTGCTGCGAAATCCAGTGACAAACAGAGCACATTACAGACTCTATGTAATCAACAGACTGCCACAGCTCCAGGTTCTTGACTTTCAGAGAGTAAAACAGAGGGTAATAGTGCAGTTATTGTTTTGTTTGTGAAATGCTGTCACCGTTTGTGACCCCCTTTAACCCTTCATGCACAGTAGCTATTTCAGAAAAGGTTGACAGTATGTAACGGTGAATAACACAACCCAAAGGAACTATGGGTTTAAGAAAACTAGGCTAAATACATGTACACGATTGTCCTGTGGAAAGGATAAAGTTTTAGTTGAATGACAACTAGGTGCTTGAATCATCTAAAGTTTAGTTGATCCACTGTAACAGCTTATAAATCTTTATTCAACCTTTTGGCAACCCATAGTTCCTTTCAGTCGTGATATTCAGTATTGCATTTATAATGACAAAGTATTTTTAAATAGCTGTATACCAAGTAGATTATGTTAAGTAATGGATAAGTAAATAGTATGGGTTTTTAGGAAGTGGTCACATGTTGTAAAGATATATATTATATGTATCAGTTCCACAGTTAGATAAAATTGTTAACTCGGAGTTTTATGGGCTTAGTTCATAGCCCGTGAAACTCCAAGGTACCGTTTTATAGATTTTTGCAGATTTTACAAAGTGTATGTACATACAATTGTATCAAGCTCCTTTTAACTAAGTGATTTCTGCAATTTACCTTATAAGTTAGTTATGTATGCTTGTGTATCAGGTCCCTTCCACACAGATCGATTTTAAATTTTTTTGTAAATGCAATAATATAAATAATAGATATTTTTGCATTTTGATACATCATTGCCTCATCTACATGAAAATGATGCCATTTTAACCAAAGACGAATTTTTTTGTAAACATGTTTGAAATTCAATGAAAAGTGGAAATTCCTGAAAATGCAACTCTATCGTCTTTTGAACATGCAGACTTTTGAAAATGGAGGCGATAGAATTGAATTTTCAAAAGCTCCACTTTTGAACCCATTTAATATTTCAAAAAAAATGTGGATGGGATGTGATTGTTTCAATTGAGAACACTGATCTTTTTATGTGTGGATTGATTGCTTTATATTGTAAGACAAAAAAAAATAAAGTTGTATTTGTAATTGAAAATGATCTCTGTCCATGCAGATATGTTTTCAAAACGTTTTTCAATTTAAAGTAAATGTGTGTGCACATGTATGAAATCACATGTGTATCGATAATCGTATAATAGTAACCTGTTTTGCTGTTGTAGTGTATTGTACTTACCCACAACTGCAGCATAAAAAACAGAACTGATTAACCAACAATTTGAAGTTTTATAATAAAATGAGGGTATTATAATTTGCCACTCCAGGAACTACAAAAAGACTGGGTCTGCTTACCCAAACGATCCAAGAAGGCAATGCTGCAAATGTTAATTTGACATGAAACGAATTGTTGTGTGATTCACATAATGCATTTCCTAATTGCATTGTTTCTTATAGAGGAGATAAAGTAATGCGTATTGTACTGAAACGATAGCTTGCAAAACACTCTTGATGACACATTGTATAAACACCTGTTGGAGCATTTCTTTCTGGGATCGTGTGGGTAGATGGGCCCAATCCTTTTGTAGTTCCAGGGGTGGCAAATTGGAAATAATGAGGGAGTTTATTTACAATAATAATTGGACATGGAGTTCTCTTGCCTTACACGACTTGCAGAGAGGCCATTGCTTCTGTTGCAGTTTTAATTACATGTAAGAATAAATTATTTTGTGTTTTTGTGTGCTACTCCTTCAGGAGAGAGAAGCCGCAAAGAGAATGTTCAGTGGACGGAAAGGTCAGGAGACAGTCGGCGATAAGGGAAAGAAAGCTAAGACGTAAGTTCAATATATTGAACTCTTTGCAAATTTCTTGTATCAAAAATGAGAATTAAAATTTCAGCACAGCATTACATGGGAGAGTTAGTTAAGAACGTAGACATCTTGTATGCCAACCATTCCCTTCCATTGTTGCTAGTGACTATAAAATAATAAGAATGACTGATTGAACAAATTGAAGGATTTGGATGATCACGCAACTGATTGATCAATTGAGTGAGAGTGATTAACTGACTGATTGATTTCAAGATTGATTGATTGGTTGGTTGGTTGATTGATTGATTGATTGATTGATTCATTGATTGATTCATTGATTGATTCATTGATTCGTTCATTCATTCATTCATTCATTCATGACATCAAGAGTTCTTGCATCATTCAGTCTAAGGGACCATTTACATGAGAGGCATTGGTTTCATACCGGAATCCCTGGACAAATCATCTTGCCCGAAATGAACTTCGTAGTTGTTTGAAAATCTGCCTCAAAATATCTCGGTAAACAGCAACGAGGAAATGACCAGATACCAAAATGAACTTGTTGCAGGACGAACATCGTTCTGGGCCTTAACTAAAGAATCATCAATTATTGCATGTATGGCAGTCTAGTTTCCAAGTAATGTTATGTGAATGTCACAGATACAGATCCAGTATATGCTTCAACACAAGTGTAGGGCCTCTCTGAAAATCACTCTGTGAGAGAGCTCCCTGATGAAATATTGTGAAATAAAATAAAATAGTAGCCTAGTCAATTGAATCATGTTCATTTTACTTGCACTACCCCTCAGTGCAGTTTTCCACTGAATACCAGCATTTACTTATCTAAGAACCTCGTAACATTATAACCTGCACTACATATCGTATTGACATCTTGTTTATATCTGCTGCAGGTTTGTACCAGGTGCAGCACGTCCTGGTGTCAGGGAAGTGAGGCGCCCTCCTGAGCCCAGCAGGGATGTTGCTGCTATTAAGGTAAATCACACTGAACATTGTTACTGTATTCATTTCTGTATTATAGGTGGTTTTCACGTGACGTCATCAAAACTCTAAACAGGGTTCGCACAGGCCTTGAAAAGTCCTTGAAAAATGGGTCAGTCCTTGAAAACTTCTTGAATTTTGAAATTTTGGCTTTTGTCCTTGAAAAGTCCTTGAATTCTTTCAAAAATGCCTTGAAAAATTTACAGATATCCTTGAATTTTTGTGTGAAGAAAAACACAGGAGCAGAATCAGCAGCCCCACAACCACGGCGAGAAGGAAATCAAGCAGCGGCACGGCCAACATCCGTCAAGAATTTCATGCTGAAAGATGATGTTCTGCGTGCTGAAATTGTCATGCCAAACATTTATTTTTAGAACTGTTAGAAAATAGACCTTGAAAAAGTCTCAGATGTCCTTGAAAAGTCCTTGAAAAGTCCTTGAACTTTTTGTATGAACCATGTAAATGTTAAAGTTATGTACCTCAATGGTACTGTTCTTTACCGGGAACGAATAATTTGCCTTTCTTTCGAAATGTTGTGCCAAAAGCAAACATATTCGTCGTAGTTATAACTTTTACTTGTAAGACGTACTATGCTTCTCATCTTTTTGCAAGATAATGAGCGAATGCGCACTATAGCTCAACACGTGTTCCTAGAGTACATAAGTTCAAAATAAATTTATTTTCAAGTTTTAACGCAAAAGCTTCGGTGCGTTAAAATATTATTCAATCACCAAAATTACCGCAAAATTGTCGCCATTATCTTTGGAACTCTTAAGTTGTTGTTTTCCGTTCCCTAACATGCTAAATTTAATTCCGCTAGCAAGTTCGAAATATCTAAAATCGTGAAATTTCAGATTCGCAAAATAATGGCCTCACTATATACGCTTTTCGTTCATGCAAACTCTCGATCACGCTACCTATGCTGCCGAGGGAACATCTCAACTGATTTCACTTACCACGGCCGGTATGGAGAGAAACTGAAATTTCTTTTGATTGTTGATGAGGACAAATAGAAATGTTTTAATACAACTTTAGAATGCTGAAATTCGTAATTTGTTTTTGTAATCTTTTTTAGCATTCATGAATCCAAACACATTCAGATAATGTAGCTCTTGTACCAAGCAATCTCTTTTAAAGGTAGCACTGTTACAGCAATGATAGACTATATTCCATTGTAACGATTACCTTTTCTGGATGAAACTGTGGAGATTGTTATGTCAAACCATATACTTGATGAAATGAAGGCGAGCTTGTAACAGTAGATTTGAGATTGTCACATCAGTGAAAAGACAAAGATTCGATTAGTTTTCTGCTGCTCGAAATGCGTCAGCAGTTAATAGGAACAAATATGAACAGCTGGCACCTGAAGGCCAGCTTCTAACAACAGATATGAGATTGTCACATCAATAAAAAAGACAAACATTTGACCTGTACAGAACAGAAGGTTGTCAGAGAAAGTAATAAACGTTTTTGCGTATTGGTTTTTCCGCTGCTCGGAATGCGTCAGTCTGAATGGATACGGGCAGCTGGCACCTGAAAGGGACTATATACAGATCCAATCACTACGGTGGCTCAAAAGTGTCACGGCAATTTTAATTTGCTCACGGCAAATTCGATTTCCTCACGGCAATTTCAATTTTACTCACGGCAATTTCAATTTGCTCACGGCAAATTCAATTTGCTCACGGCAAATTCAATTTGCTCACGGTAAATTCAATTTGATCACGGCAAATTCAATTTGCTCACGTCCCCAGTCGTCTCTCTTTTAAAATAAGTGGCCGTGACTCGCGCCATTGCTGTGAGTAAAATTGAAATTGCCGTAAGTAAAATTGAAATTGCCGTGAGGAAATTAAATTTGGCGTGAGCAAATTGAATTTGCCGTGAGTAAAATTGAAATTGCCGTGAGGAAATTGAATTTTCCGTGAGCAAATTGAAATCGCCGTGAGCAAATTGAAAGTGCCGTGACACTTTTGGGCCACCGTAAATCACTAACAGAGATATGAAATAACTGACTGGTTTAGATTCTACACGTTTTTCGCCTTCCGTTAAGCCTCCTCAGTCTATTTACTTAGACTTGCTGAAAGTAGCAATAACACGGTGCATGTAACATTTGCGCACGTCAGCTCTCCAAAATCCAACCGAAAAACAAGTTATAATTTGAGTGTGTTGAATATATAGAGAGGATCTTATATATATGGCTGTGCGAAGATACAGCTTTCACTTTACCTTCGAGTGTCGATTGTAGTAACATACGATTGAGCGCAACGAACGAGTTTGTTGCAAAATTCGACACGATAAGATAAAAGCCGTATTTTGAAACAACCATGCAAGTCTTTTTATCATATGAAAATCCATAAGAAAAATCGAACTTCTGAGCCAGCGAACAAAAAATTCAACTGACTTTGTTCAAAAAACATAAAATAACCAAGAACAGTGGAGTCTGTATATCGTGTTACAAACATGGTAACATGCAACAGATCAATATGTAACAGCGCACTGGCGGATAACGATCCGTCACGTGACAACAGTGGAGTCATGTCTGTAGATCGTGTTTGTGACTGCACATAAAGTAACGCAACAGTAGGCAACAGCGCACTGACGGATAACGGCGGGACATCGATTCTTCTAAAATTATCCGAATGAGAACAAACTTGAAAGGAAAAGATAGAAACAGTCTAGTCATTGTTAAGTGATACTTTAATTTAACAATTTCAGTTAAAGCAAACAATCCACTAAAGTGAAGCGAAAGGACTCTAAACGCGCACTAGTAATATGCTTGCAGCAATTTTTACTTTTGACATTTACAAATCCGTCTGACATGTCTACATCCAGAGTACTAGGTACAGCCGCAAGACTCGATAGACCCGTTTGATTGCGAGCTAGTCTTCTTCCGTTCTCTTTGTATTACTCTTCCAGCGATTCTGGTCTAGATATCAGAACAGCCGCAATAATCCGGATTAGTGACATCTCAGCGCCAGTTTTGAATTGGCCTTCAAGTTTTTTGTATTTGTTTTTATAAAATCTGCTGACTGAAGCCTGAAAGCCCGGGGGGGGGGGGGCTCCCATGCGGACATGA
>JANVCJ010084443.1:0-10927 GCA_026413505.1 Epizoanthus ramosus | reverse complement strand
TATTTTCATCTTTTTTTGTTCCAAGAATTTTTCTCTCCTTTTCATATATAAACCAGTAGAAATTCCTTTCCACAGAACAAATAATCATAACAAGAAAGCATGTGCTACTCTGTATTTCCTCGCAGCACTTCACTTTCTTTTAGAAACTCCTAGTTTATTATTTATCTGCTAAAGAAAGCTACCCTATCTTTCTTCTGCCTTCCTAGACATGGAGCAGAGGTAGTTGAGGCCACAGAATCACAGGCACAAAGCTCACCAACCTTTGTAGGAGCAGGTATACATAATGATAACTTTCATGTTGATGTGCTTTTAATTTTTAAACAGTTGATTTCATTTACAATGCACTACTTTACTTAATAGCACATCCACAAGAAATACTGGCTTCTGATTGATTGTTTACCATGTAATTAATTCTTAATAGCACATGTGCTATTAAACACTAATTGGCACTGCTCAACAAAAAAATCTCTCACAATCACCAAACAAATTGTACTTTTTTGTAGGTGTACTATTAACAGGAAACACCACCGTTTTTCTCAAAGAATTAATGAATGCTTCGCTCCCATGGTACTACTGTCACTTTCATCAAATTTTTCATTAATTCTTCATTTTTGGCACAACCCTGGAAGTAGTTTTCGACATCAGGACCCTGTGATCCAAAAATGTATCAAATATTCAGAATATGATTTTTGGGATATTGTAATTATTTGGTGGCAGTTCACTTTCTGTTGGAAACTTTCAATTGATGTTCTTTCAAATAATTACAAATTTAATTTCCTCTTTTCTGCATGTAGGCCAGGTACCTTTCACAAAATGGAATCTGTGCATAAGTGTTCCATTTGTTGACGTATTTTTGGTTGGGTTGAGTCTTTCAAACCGTCGTCAATTAGAATCTTCCAACATGACATAATTATGTTGGAAGATTCGTTTTCACCTTTATACATTCCTTAGATTGCACATACCAGTACATTTGAAGTTACCTTTTAGGAGTGTGTGCTTTGAGTCAGAAAGAAAGTTTAAGGTTTTTTTAGTTAAATGACCATTGTGCGTTTAAACTTTATTTCAACTCATATGACCATCATACTCAACAAACTTAACAAGTGTGTACTTTAATAGGTGGGAGACATTTCTTTCCAACTCTTGAGTTGTGTGTTTGTGTGCAGGTTACAGGCTGGGTGACACAGAGGGTGGAACGTCACAGCCAGTTCAGATGCAGAGAGGACCAACTGAAGTTAGAGCAGAAGCAGTAAGTTTCATCATCATTTATTGTACAGCTGAGCAATTGTTTATGTTTACAAGATAATTATAGGTAAACATTTTACGGCCTGGTTCCTTTAAAGTCAATTGACACTAATCTGGGATTACAATTTAATCAATGATTGGATTAATGTCCTAAAAGACTGAGCCTACAAATCGACCAGTTTCGTATTTGCAATTGCCGCTGATTTCAATGACTACAGACTCATTTGTACAGTGGTAACCTCGATTTGGAGTGAAATATTCATAAACACCAACGGAGGTACGAGCTATTTACAATTCTGTGTATTGTTGGAGGTGCAACTTTTACTCCTTCTCACTGGTATTTCTGAATATTTAACACCTAGTCGAGGCTAACACTGTACAAATGAGTCTGTAGTCATTGTAATAAGCGGAAATTGAGAATATGAAACTGGACTATGGAATAGTCCTGAATTTCAAGTTGCAACCAAGATTTTGAGAACATTTATAACAGGTTGAATAATCAAATTAAATTTTAAACCTAATTCTGTATTATTATTATCATTATTATTATTATTAATCCTGGATTAGTGCTAATCAACACATGAGAAACTGGATGCAGGTCCTCAGCATTGTCTTCATGGTGTAAGTGGTTGGGGTTAGGTTTTAGGGCTCTCAAAAGCTGATTTGCACTCTGAATTTATGATTCCTTTTAACCTACTGGTTCAGTGATTCCTCAAAGACTTACCTTGTCCGGTAGTCATGGAGTAGACAGCTGAGTGAATGATTAGTGTTAAACAATACTTTGTGAGCCACATATTGATTATTAATCTACAATTAGTTCTTATCCTGGATTAAGTGCCAGTTGGCTTTTGTGAAACCACTCCAGGCCCTTGGGTTTTGAGTTGGATCTGAACTTTAACAACAAGATTTTGTGTTTGATTGGAGCAGATTTTTTCTATCTACATGTTAGCCTGAACTAAACTAAGAAATTCGAAGTGTCAAAGGGAGTGAAATATCATTACATGACTCGGAATCAAATACATAGGCCATAAACATCATCACCTGGTGCGGTAAACAGTTTGTGATTAGAATATGTTTAATCACTTGATTTAACTTGTTGTGGATTTACTCCTGTGGGATGAGGCAAGGGGGATCTGCCAAAGTTTCTGACAAAAGAGGTCTGGCAAGTTGTTCAAAACCTGTTTGAATCCGAATATTTTTATTATGGTAATATGATCTTATAGGATGTGTATAAGTTAAAAGTATTTTCTAGATACCAATTCAAAGAACCCAAACTTTCAAAGTTTCTTATGACTTCATACCAAATGGCAATGTTGTACAGGTCGCTGACTATTCTTAACCCAGTTGCTAAATTAATATATAACTGATTCACCTGTAGAGGAGGACACCCTGCCAACCCACAAACAGCTTACAAACCAGTAGTTCCATCAATGTTGCCAGTGGATGGCATTTTATCAACATCACACTAACAATGCATTTTAAATGACACTCATTACCTGGTTTCTCTCAGGCATCCTGTCACTGTTTTCGTAACTGCAAAAACAGGACTCTGTTATCATTCCTTTAATAGAAACGGAAATGGCAACTCACCCCACCCCACCCCCTGTTCCTAGCACTCCATTCCCGTGACTACTACTCACACCCCTTCTGTACCCACTAACAACTGTGGTTTGATTTCCTATTATAGATGGATGTAAAACTGAAGTTCTGGTCAAATGGATTTTCAGTAGATGATGGACCACTCAGAGACTTTGAAGATCCAACAAATGAGGAATTCCTTAGTTCTGTTAAGAAAGGGTAAGGGAAAAATGAAAGTTTATTTTTGTTGCATATCATTCTTATTGCTCTAATTAGCAACTGCCTTCTTACATACCCGGCCACCAATCCCTGCAGTGAGTAGCAGCTCATCGTACTTCTCGACTTACCTACGTTATAGTGAAGACTGTCCGAAGACTTCCTAGCATCACTAAACAGTTTCTAGACCTTTCCAAAGGTTTTTTTTATTTTACAAAGATTTCCAGACACTTTCAAAGATTTCCCGAAGATTTCCGAACATTGACAAAATCTTTTTTTAAGAACACTTTCCGAAGATTTTCCAAAGTTTTCCAATCGTTCAGTTCTGAATTTCTAGAGATCATCAAAGCCTTTTGGTAATCATTTATTTAAACTCTTGAACTTACCAGTCTGCTAGATACATAAGTTAGCAACTTGGCAAACTTAAACTTTGACAGGGTTCTCCCTAACAGCCGGCAGCCAGCAAAAATAACCTTCTACTTCAATCACTTACATGTATTTCTCCCCTTTTTCTTTTTTGTTTCTAATAAAAAGTAAGTATATTCTATTGTAAATCTATATATTTTAGACCAATTAACCAGCTACTTTAGTAGGGACAACCCTACTTCAATTGATCTCAGTTAACCTCCATCATATTTTCGTTCAAGCTATATTCAACACACACGTGTCATTTGTTCTTAACCTTTTTACTTGTATTTGTCGTGGGTGGATAAATGCATGTCCACTGTTGTCAGCTCCTCTGCTTCTCTGTATTTTCTCATGCTAGGAATGCGCAGAAAGCTGCCGAGAATACCCAATGCCAGGGAGATGCCTGTGAGCTGCTATTAGTCGAGAGTCTTCTCTGCCTTTTCATCCTGATCTCGTTCTCAGATCTCGTTTTGGACTTTTGTGGGGGAGGGGAAAGGAGGAAATGAGATGTGGCAAAGTCTGATGATTACACGTGGGCTATGAATCTTGCCCCTGCACCAACTGCTGAACCTGTTGTTGACCTCAGATTTCGTATTGGAACCAAACCGAGATGGGCCAGAGTCACCCCTGGCTCACGCGCAATTGAATTTTGCCAGATCTCGCTTCTTCCTTCCCCAGCTTCTTTCCTCAAACATCCAAAACGAGATCACTTTTCACCCTTTACGGGGTTAAATATCCAGAGTTATCAGTCCCTTACTTTGTCTATGTTTAACATGCAGGGAAATCCCGAGAGAGCTGATCAGAATAGCCAGGGGTGGTGAGGTACACGTGGACATGGAGGACCACAGGAACGAGGAGTATGTGAGGCCCAAACCTGTGTTGAAAGCCTTCTCGGGCGAGGGACGGAAACTAGGAAGGTACAGTTACTGTTAGACACGATGCATCCGGGTGGTTCCCAATTCCTTGAGTCACCTTTACCGCCTGAGTGGCATTGTCTTTCTTTGGAAATCGCTGTCCTGGTCACTGAGTCAACTACCAGTGAGGTTTTAATCAAGACTGAGGTTTTAATCAAGACAGTGAGGTTTTATTCAGGACAGCGAGGTTTAATGAAGACAGCGAGTTTTAATCAAGACACTCCCATTGAGGTTTTAATCAATACAGTGAGGTTTTAATCAAGACTGAGGTTTTAAGTCATATTCGTCAGTACACTTCAACTGGCGGTCATTCAGGATCACATGGTAAATAGCACGTGCGTTGAAATTGTTTAATCTATTACACGTCGTTCTCTATTGGTCTCTTCTTTTAGTTCTTCCAGAAAAAAACTTATTTTCAGCATCAAGAATGTAGGAAAGGCACTTCAGAAAGTCAGATTTTGAAAACGTTCTCAGTGCGATTCTCCAAAAAGCTTGCTCTTCAACGCTCGCAGAATTAATAGGAAACGGGCTTACAAAGTCCTACGAAATACGTAATTAGCTCCAGTTAACGTTTCCCCCCAAAATCGGTTTCAAAATTGATCTTGTAAGAAGCAGAAAATGCAATTTTATACAAGAAATATTGGTCAGACCGTATCAAGTCTTGTAATTTCTTTTGCAAGACTCTGTTGTTTCCGTTATAAAGCGGCATCTTGCCAATTTCCAATTATAAATATATATAGGGCATAAGGAATAAAAAAAGCTAGAGTTTGATTGGATAAAAGAGATATATATTTGAGAGCATATTTTTTGTATTCATTCATTTTCCCAGGCTGAAGCTAAATTCAAGATTGCTATTACAGAAACAACGTTAAATGTACAATACTGAAAACCACTTAAAAGAAACATCCTCAGGTTGTTTATATATTTCTAAGAAACAAGTCTTGCCTCTAGTACGTATTGAAACTCACTTTCGTTGTTTCCATGGTGTAGACAAAGAAATTAGGGCATTTCTTCTAATTATATTTCTAATACAAAGTTCTATTATTCAGCTCCCGCCGGCATTTATTGCTTTATTCAGTATTGTTGTTTTATCAACCGTTTTGTCGTAAAGTCGGTATAAAGTATGGAATCTCTTATGATAATCGCATTTAGGACGGAAAAACTTTGTGTTAGAAAAGTAAACATGATATCCATTAAGGTCTCTTCGTTTTCTATCCTCTTTTCCCAAAACGTTTTTCAGAAGTAGCAAAGATAGGAGGGGAAATGAGTAAGACTAGAATTAATAGTCTCTTGTAAGTAAGGAGTTGTTTTGGTGTACATCTTCAGTATATAAGATATTTCAGCTCTATATAAAACAGATCCCGCGCTTAGATGGCTTTATCTCCGCAAGATAACCTTGTTTATCGACTTTAATTATTTTCGTGACCGTCGCCGGTGCGTTTAATGTTAACTTTCGTCGGCTGGATGACACCGTAATGTCTGATGGGAAATGAGATTCGGAAAGACGTGGGAAAATGGCGCGAAAATGCGGATGTTAATTTCGTATTTTCGCGAACAAATAAACTTGCCTCTGATGAATGAGGGAATATTTCATTTCCTAGATAAGATACTTGGCCATGGCCCAACTTATGGGCTAAAACGTTCTGACATGTTTGAAGTGGAATTGTCCAGGGTAGGCAGACTTCAGTGTACGTCACGACCTGGTAGCACGTTTAACTGCCATTTTCTCAATTAAATCCGAATCAAGTGGTCGCCGGCCACTTGTGAGGATTCAATTTTGAAATGCTGTAAAGATTCAAAAGTTAGCAGTTTAGTGCATGTTTTGCCTCGGTCACTTCTGCCTTAACAAGTGTTTAGCATCAGGTCAATTCCTTGTTGTGTCTTTACAAACTGCGGGCTGTTTTTATCTGGAGATCAATTAGTCGGCAGTATATATACAGAGTTGATGGCTGTAGAAATGTCATCCCTAATATTGCCAAGCACGTACTTACATGTTGGTTTAATTGTCAAGCTCAAAGTCTTTTTTGGTTTCAGTCCAACGCCAGCTTTCAGTGTTTCTGACAACAAGGTGGCAGCTACCAACAGTGCTACTACGTCAAGCAGTTCGGGGTCAGCGGCTACACCGTTCAACATTGACCAATCACAGCCAACGACAAGTATACAGATTCGACTAGGAGACGGAACGAGGTAGGAATATATACATAGGCTCTATGGTACGCTAACATGTTATAGTATAGAGTATTCCGGGATCAAATCTTGCAGATAGATCAGTATTCCGATTTATGAAACAGAACATCTCATACATGTGATGCGTCGATGTAGAGGGTGTTTCTGCGGCGACAATTACATTTACGACAAAAATATATCAGTTTCCTCTTTATTTACGGCAAGCTCTAAACATAAACAAGCTTATGTGCGTCATAGTTCGAGAAACTTCCTACCATATAGTTCGGATGAAAAACGTGTATGACTACAGTGCCCGCTGTTGCTACTCTGAGCGGTTGCCGCATCGGCCTATCAGTTTGCATGAACTTACTCCACTACATTATTGTCTATGCAGTGTACTGCCGGCGTGTGTAATCGATCAACAGGGGAGTACAATGTATTCTTTGCCATTCGAGTGGTCAGTGCTTTAGTTCCCAGCATTCCTTACAGTCGTAGCGTGTCGCCGTGGCAGTGGGTAACAGCTGTGTTGGCTTGCCTCCGATACCAAATGTACTGTGTACACAACTGGTGATGTGGACAGTTCTAGAACTTGTAGCTGAGATTTTACAGTGGTTTGCAACTCTATGGAAACGAGCCAACGTATTGTGTTCGGACTTTTACAGCCGCAAACCAATGAATGTCATATAAAAGAGAACTTTCGTAAAGCGTAACTGTAGACTTTGCAGCTCATAATTTTTTACATGATTCTTTTAAAATACTATTGTGCCGGTGAGTTACATTAATTCTTACCAAGTCTATTGTATCACGGGTGTTGCGAGGCTGATCAGTCGGGGGATACAGACCAACAAAGCAGCATAATAAGCTCAAGATACATCGGCTAATTTTCTTTTGTGATCTAGAGTCACATTCAAGTAATACAACAGCATTCAAAGAAATCCTTGTTTTCGTTTTTGGTTTTGGCTATTATCCATACAGCAGAGTTCGTATGGGTCTTGGAAAACCTGGAAACGTTATTACATTTTGTAATTTCAGTTTCCAGCCTTGGAAAGTTTTGTTTGGGTCATGAAGAATCATGGAAGAGTTGTTCAGGGCACACAGACGTTTGTCCCATCAGTTGGGGGGTTTTGTGTCTAAAAATTCAAACTCTGAGTACACAAATCAATGTTGTATTTCTAAAGTGCCATTTATTTTCCTCACTGAATGTCTCAAATCAAAATGATTTCAAACAACGTTGGTCGACCGGTTACATCACAGAAATAGACAAATGTCATAGAAAAAGTCATGGAAAGTCGTGGAATAAAACCGCGAAAGGTACGACTGCCACTGCAACTGCAACTGCCTCTAGAGGACCATCCACATGACTCCGTCGACTTCCGGACCAATTTCTGGCCTGGCCGCTTTTTGTGAGCTTTCTTGAAAGCGCATGCGCTAGATTGTGGACTTGTCGCACGCCGCTGGTCGAAAACAAGGTGGACTCAGGGAACGAAATTGGCTAACTGGACCGTCGGAAAGGTTAGATAATGTAGATTTGTCAGAAAAGGAATCAGTAGAGCATTTATGGCAGCTAATTTCAGAAAAGAAGACTGTTTATACGTAACGCCAGACGTTTTCATTATCACGAACGGAGCGGCACATACTTTATCGCCAGTATTTTCTCTGTCTACTGAGGAGTGCTAAAAATAATTGATTTTTAGTATTGCATTGCCATGCTTCAACACCATTTGCCCAGAATGGTCAGTGGAATATGTAAAACTAATGAAATGCCGAATAGATCAGCAGGCTCGGTGGATTAGCATCCAAGGACAGACAAACAGACTATGATAGAGACAGATTGACGCCGTAGTACCGGCTATAGAGGCAGCAGACATACAGAAAGTTAGTGTCAATGTCAGAAGTCTTTCTGTCAACATATTAAAGATTAAACCTCGCAGTTCTTTCACAGTATTCCCAGTGTGTTATCCTACTACTACTGTCAAAAGTGTTTTCAATTACTGCGGCAGGTATGGCGTCTTCTAATTTTTTTTTAAATTTCAGAATGGTATCAAAGTTTAACCATACTCACACTGTCGGCGATATTAGAAGCTTCATCTGTGCGTATCCTTTGAAACTGTAAATAACAGAGCAGTGTGGACGCGAGCAGGAAGCACATTAGAGTTCAACTCCTAGGCACCGACAGGTCTCACTGACTGATTTCCGCACTTTATATATGAACCGATTTCAGCTGTTCATCAACAAACATGCTTTAATTCCAAATACCCCTGAGTATGAATGTAAGGGAACTGTAACTATAATCTTTCTGTATGATATGTCCTAAAATTATTAATAATACATAACTAATCAGTAATCATTTGCCTACAATTATAACTGCTTTAATAATAATATTGTACACGAGTCATTGTGGCGCTATTACTGTGGTGTGATTCGGGAGTTTGGTTTGTGGTTAGAGATTGAATACTGCTGCAACAAGACGGCTGAGGAGAAATGAAATCCTGAGGGGTAAGGGTACGAGAGAAAGTTGTACTAACGAGGAGGGAGGGGGAGGGGATCGATTAGTTTATTTGCAGTGGAAAAGTGATGGATAGTTAAACACATTGAACATTATTTTGGTTTGTGATTTTTGTTATATAGAACTTTAAGAAAAAAATTAGGAGCTGTAGATTCTAACAGCATTCCAGTGTGATTATATTACATGACAATCTGAATACTTGCCGTTCAATAAGTCAGTCAGTTCTAGGTTGTTTACCTATTTAAAACAACATAGCAGGATTTTCATCTTTCAAATCGTTTAGTGACATTCCCTAGAACTATTATGTGCTATACTGTTGTGTGTGTATACTGCGTTGTAAGTACATCATGTTTTGTAAAGACAGCAGTTTTAATGACAAATCTGGAGACAAAGAGGGTAATGGTTGCGCAACTATTTTCTTTAACTTCCCCTACTGTTTGATCACAGTGCAAGACGTGAAATGGCTGGCAGGAATTTTGTCCTTATTACTACGTTTCCAAATAAGGAACTTTCTGAAGAAAGTCAAACTATCCAAGAGGCTAATCTTGTTAATGCCGTCATCGTGCAACGATTCAAGTGATTGGATGGCGGGCATAGTCACGTGATGCGACAGGCTCAGTATTTATTAATAGTAAATCATGGGAATAATCACGTTGCCATTGACAACAGCGTGTGCAGCACCATGCCATACAAATGGCGGTAGTACTGTAGAGTGATTTTTGAGATGTAACATCCATTCGTGGCTTTCTGGGCTGTACAGCCTCAGTGTCAGTCAAGATTGGTCCTCAAAAGTTGACTCTCTTAAAAATTGCAACCAAGAAATGATTTTATTGGCACTAATGAGAGAACTCAAATAATTTGAAAAATGTTTATTTCTACAGAAATTACGTTACCTAAAATTTATATAAATGGATCAAGACAAATTGAAAACCAAGTCAAACTTGGTAACCAGGAAAGATTTTGGTTTCTCAACTTAAAACTGAAAAAAAACACGGAACTGCCAATAAGTGAAATATTTTTGGTTTCTCAACTTAAAAACTGGAGACGAAACACTGAAATGTTTTGAAATGCCATTCTATGCTAGATAATTTTAAGTATTTATGTTTTTTTTCGCATGACTGGCAAGACCTGCCGCTTAAATAAATATTCTCTGCGCTTTCAAACTGAAGTTCCTTAGTTTAATCACGAGATCTCATTGCCAAATTAATTGTCGATGACAATTTGCAGTCTTGAAATCGTTCTTAGTTGTTGACGTTATTGAAAGTACCCGGCAGGCAGTCAAGTGAATTCTTGTCCAAGGCTGTCCATAAAAGTTGACTTTCTTATAACTATTTCCAAACTTATATTTGATCTTGATGATACTGAGCAACGGGGTCTCTTTTGACCGAGTAAAAGGCAAGCCAAGAAAGACATATTTGGGAAGTAGATATTGAGCGGATGGCTGTGCATTGAAGCAACATGTCAGCAGGGATTTAGTTTAGTCTGAGACAGAAAAAGATGGAAGAAAGAACTTACCTGCTGGTCCGACTGATGTAGGCGGTCACCACTTTTCGTTGTATTAGAAGAGAAATCAAACAATTTACATCCCAATAAACTTTCGAGAAAGTGCAACCAAAAATATGGATCGTCCTTTGCAATCTAGAGTCAAAATCGTACTTTTACAAAAAGTTTAAAGTGTAGTTACCTTTACGCGTTTACAGGAGTACATCTCGTGGGACTGAATAGTAAGTGGGGGCCGTGGCAAAGAGGGAACTCAATTCAGCTTTTGAGGATTTCCGTTTCATGGTATTATCTTTATCTATTTAAACAACTTGTTTGGGGCGCCCCCCCCCCGCGCGGCGGGGCGGCGGCGGGGGACACGCGACGCGAAAGGCGGCGCCCCACCCGACCCCGGCGG
>JANVCJ010084432.1:0-10927 GCA_026413505.1 Epizoanthus ramosus | reverse complement strand
GACTGGGGCTCGCTAAACTGTCAACGATTTCCAACAATTTAATAATTACACAAATAATAATGTCTGCATTCTCAACAGGCCTTTTACTGGCCTTAGGTATTTCTTGGTTACACTTGTTTTAAATTAAGGCTTCACTCACATCTATGTCACTTTTATACCAGAGTATAGAGCCTGGTGGTTGAATGGATAGTTAAATAGGGACAGCAAAATGTACATGTACACAGTTATGTAGAATTAATTAGAAGGTACAATGAAATGCACATGATGTGTGGGTTAAAGATATAGTGAAATGTAAATGTGTGTGGTTGAATTGGAGCAATGAAATGTGCATGTGTGGGACTGAATGTACAGTGAAATGTACATTCATTGGGTTGAATGAAAGGTCAATGGCTGGTATATATATATACATGTATACCATCAATTTCCATAAATTAAAATAAAACAACAAAACAATGCTAAACAATGATAAAACTCTCGACATGTAAGAATCATCTGAGCATCAGTAATATGGATGAATGCATGCATTTTATTACTGAATATGGTTACATGTACACCAAAATATTTTATTTATTTGATCTGAAAATTCTTAAAAATATATACTGACATGAAAATTTAGGCTGTACCTGTAGTCTGTACCTTTTGAACAAGGAGAGTACTTGATACTCTAAAAAGAAACACTGCAAGGTTCAGTTTTATACTGGTTACAAATAAACTGTAGGGAATGTGAAATGGGAAAGCAAGAAAATTATCTTCGAATGATCAATTCGACTTCTGCAACAACACTAGATTCTAGAATGAGAGTATGAACGTACGTACACACCGAGTAAACAAAACGCTCCCACATTCAAACATTGCCAATTGTTGCATCGATATCCACCCAAATGCCATTGGGTTTCATAATTATTATTTCATCATTAGGTTTTTCAGAATTTACTTCGAATTCCTAAAAAAATATTATAAACATTACAAACTATAGAATATAGTCAAACCTAAATCTGTGCATGGAATAAATTTTATAAGAGTTTTATGATAGTTAAATAGAAATTGCAAAAAATAATTCTCGCATATGTTGTCTCATTTGGGGGATATAGAGTTGACATTACTTCCACCAACTTGACAACAGCTTTTAATAATACGAGAAATGTAATCTGTATAAAAATAAACAAAATCTGAAATGAAAATGCATTACTGACATTGCTATAAACTTTACCTTTGCCTTTGGTATATATTTTAAAATACGAGCGGTTTGCACTTTGTGTCTTTGTCCCGCTTCCCACGAATGATTGCTGATGTGCTAGTTCTAACATGACAATTTAGGGCAAGGGATGTTATCCAACATTCATTACGATCCTGCTGGAAAAGGTTATTGCACTTGATGATTCAAGATACTATACAAGTCTGACAGTCAGTGACAGTACTGCGTACCGCCAATAACAGCAGCCAAGATATAAACCGCGACAGGTTTTCAAAGTCACTACTGCAAACTGTGATGAGCAATATGATATCTGTAATGCTCTTGATGGCATAGGCTAGTGTAGTTGATGTTTCCACTAGATCAGGATCTTTAATCCTGAACCAATACTCGCTAGAGTAGGGAAGAATATATGGAAGGTGCGACAGTCGACATTGCGCAGTATCGCAGTCCATCACGCTCGCAACAACTTCTAACAGTTTGATGAGAGAGATCATGGGTTTTGAAAGACACCGCCCAAAATGATCAATGGCAATTTGTTCTCCGTTATCTCCTTCTTCGACTGGCACCTTGAAGTCGACGTTTTCACTAAATCGCGAACGACTGCAGGAAAAATCCTTCATCACTCTTTTTATGACTGTGTGTCTTTCGTTACAACATGGCTGGTCACTGATGCTCGTCTTCTCTATAAATTTCCGTCATAACAGCAGAAATTCTCCTCCTGTCAACAAATTTTGCTGTAGAAGTCGAAGCAAAATATCCAAACGTTTGTTTCTATACATATTGTAAAATGTCTCGCACCAGAGCGTTCAAAATGAACGAAATAGTAGCCACTGTAAACTCTTTCTTCGCCTTCAGCGAAGTTCACTGAAACACGAATCGAAATGAATCTGAATGAATCGATTTCAACCGGATGTGATGTCAACTATCGTTGGAACATAGTGATACGCTAAAACCAATCAGTGTTCGGCTCCCTCCTGTCCCGAGTGGATACTGTTCATTAGCCCGAGATAGCGAACCAATCAAATTACGCCATTTAAGGAGGTTCGCGCGTAGTATGTACTAATAGATAATAGTGCTGCTATAGTATAGTGGTGATGGCAGTGCCGCTGATGATAATGATGATGATGATGATGATGATAGTAATAACGGTGCTGCTGCTGATGATGATGTTAAAGGTGATAATGATGGTGATGGTAGTGGCGATGATTAATGTAACTATTCTAAACACGACTAGCTAGCAATCTAGTAATCTAGTAAACACTCCATAAACATCCAGAAACTTTCCATACCTTGTTGTAGAGAGTGAAGTACCTGCCATTCCGACTGTATGATAGCATGTAGCTTGTCACCCATTGAGATAAACTTGGCTCGTACCTGCCTTGAGTAGCTATCCCACTTATTAGGACTTGATAATGGAAATCAACTTGAAGCCACGGATTTCTGTCTCCTGGCAGAATGGCTATCCATGATCCGGGAGATATTCTGCTATTAAGTCTGCTTCTTTTCCCCAAACCGGCCCATATAGTCGAGTACCTAATATCAAGATCCGGGATCTGTCCACTTTGCATTCCGAGAGGTTTGGGGTTCGAGCATTCTAATTGAAGTAAGTACAGAGACAATTTGCTGTTGGTTACTATAGATGCTGATTAAGGTGGCTCTTGATGGTTTTCAAGTTTTCTTAACACATGAAACCTGTTGCTATTGGTAACGGTATTATTGAAGAAAGTTGGATGTCACAAGTATGTATCTTACTTGAACATTTCATTTTTGGGGAATTTCGGTTGTTATCTGTTACTATGGCAACACACTAGGTGTTTTTAACAACCACGTTAAAAAACGATAAACCAACTTGTCTTACAATTCTGACGATGAAAGATTTTTTGATTTTTCACCAATTGTCTTAAGCTCATTCCTCAGTTTTGCAGTGCATAGCTCTAATGCGCATGATACGAAAATCTAAATGTTTATTAGTTATTATAATTTGCTACTACACATCACTCATTTTAGCCCATATTTACTGTTGCGGATGGAAAATATACCAATCTCCGTGATTTAAGGGGACATTTACACTTTTACAGTCCCCTTGTGCAAAATGTGCTTTTGAAGCCCAATTTTGTCAGTTTTTTTACAGTATCTCACAAACGAGTCCAGTGACCCGCTTGGGCATTGCTCTCTATTTTCACCTGAGACGTGCATCCCCTTGGGAATTGACGTCTTGGCAACATGTTTAACTCGTTTTCGCGGGACGTCGTAACAAAGCCTGAATCACGACTCCAATGGACAGAATTCTAGCTGTTCGATCGAAATTTAACGGCTGTTATGCATAATCAATCGAAAACCTGCAAAGTTTGCATGGACGTTTTTGGGGACAGGGTCTTTACTTGAAATCGTCTCAGCTTCAACGGTAATGCCAAGTCGCTCGCACACGTGATGTTCTGAATACGTAACCACTTCAAGCAAATATTATATATGTCTTGAAAGTAGATACATTATTGGTGATTTTCGAGTTTCAGCAATATCTTATAAACCTATGTTTTGTGGGGAAAAGTACGGTAATGTGATATGGTTTCAATATTTTGTATTTGGGGGATCACAGAGCTCCAAACTATAGAATTTATGAGGCATATTTCCCGAGAATGAGTGTTACAAATTACAGCAAATGACTGAGATAAATAAAAACATTACAATTTATATCGCCACGAACTGTGCGAATGGTCTGCCTGTGATTATACAGGAGAAGCGGCTTTATTTGAGTTCCAGCTCCATTTAACAAGAGAAAGACACTGCATGAAGAACATTTGTCTAAAACGTATTGAATATGTTTGTAGCATTCATTCATATTGGGCATAACTGTTTACTATGCATAGTTTTTAATGGGAGTTGAACACAGTACCTCACTACAGAAACGAAATCCAGTGAAACAAACAGAAACAAAAGCAACAGCACATATAGACGATCTAATTGATATGCATTGCGTATGTTGCTGTTTTCCAGAAACATCAATAAGAATTTTCTATGTTTGGAAGTATAGGATATTTTTAAAAAATATATGAAACGAATATTTCAGTTGTGAGAGACAAACGCTTAGTCGTCTTGGGGCTCATTCTGACATATTATTCACAAATACCAAATAGCTATAGTGTTAAAATGGTCATTTTGTTAGTTTTGTCGAAATTAGAGAGAAAAGCTTGATCACTAATCTTAGCCATCAACACTGATTTAACAATTAACAGTCATTGTTTGAAAATGCTCAGCTGTATTCAATTTTGGGCAAAAAGTCCATTAAGTAGCGTATTTTTCAACCCCTTTCATCAAAAATGAGCATCGGGACCCCCATTTTTTATTGCATATTTTGAGTACCCTTATTATGGCTAATTTACAAATGGACCAGAGTTTAAGAAAAAATCTATGTTGGCTACTAATTCAGAGGACTGACCTTAAATGTAGAAAAGTACAAAATATTCAAATTTAAATAAACGTTGTCAACACAGTTTTTCGCCACTTTAATTTTTTGAAAATTTAAGCTAGCACTAAACCTTTTGACAGAAATTTGTAAAAGTTTCTCAAATAGTATCTATCTATCTAAACAAGTCACGGTATTGATTTTCTCATGTGTTTGCCTTGCGAATTATTAATGAGTTTTAAAAGAATTGGTATTACGATACTTGAGTTAGCCACTTTTGTTTGGTTTTTTCTTCGAAGAAACGAATTTCTAAATTGTTCTGAGCTCACCTTTTTTCAACACCTTATTGCTACAAACAGTGTAACTGCACTTTATCTCCCCACAGCAATATATATTATTATTGTCTCGGCATCATGCTAGTGCCCAAAGACAACTGAATTTAAATTTTAAAAAAAATCTATAGAGGGTCTCCGGGGAGTTTGGGAAAAAAAGGAAACATGGGCAATTTGCAATGGGAACAAGCGGACATTTGCAAAAATATGTCATGGGAAGATGAAACAATTTTTATAGTGAACATCTTTGAAAGGAAATTAGGAACATTACGTTATTAAAATGGCAACTTTTCAGCTAACAATAAACTACCAGCAATGCAAAATGCTTGTTATCAAAAACTGCAATTTAACCCGTAAAGATAACAAATATTATACAATGATATTCTCTTGCACTCAATTGGTAGAATCCGAAATTTGCCACTGTTCGTTGAGACTAATGTATTACAGTGCGACTACAGAAACCGGGGTCACTTGCGAAAGAGCAGCGTGTACGGAACACAGATGACATCCCTATTGTCTTATGTGTTAGTTACGGTTGGGTGACTACATATTTCTCCCTCAGTATTCGAGTATGACGTCATCTGTGTGTTCAGCTTTGTTCCGTTCACGAGGAAACAACCCAATCACAATGCGACTTTGAGACGATGTAATTGACCGCAGTAAAAAAGATGGCGGCTGTACATTTAACCACAATGCCTTACGAACCTAACACGACGAGTAGGCTCATAGAAAGCCATACATTTTTGCGAAATTCGTTCTTGTACTAAAACATTGTGAATGCATTTTTATGAGTGCTTTTAGAGTTTTCGTGCACTAAGAATAATGGGTAAATGTACCGATCGCCATCTCTTTGAGTTTGCGGTTTTGATATAGTTTTATGGTTTGTTTGTTTCAGTCGAAAATATCAAAGTGACCAGCTATACCAGAAATACGAGTTACATGCACGTTTGTAGCTTTACTCACCAGGTGAGGGCCAGAGCGTATAACAAGTAAAAGATCCGGGATTATTGATGCATAAACGTGATCCGTCGGAGGCATTGCAGTTATCACGACCCAGCAAGCATTCGTTCACGTCTGTATAATACAATATCAAAAGTAGCTTTACTTTGTGGAGATAGCAGGTTCTGGAATTTTGAAGTTAAAAACCTATGACCAAAGTGCTTTCTGTACAATCCTTTACAGAATATATAAAGATTTCCCTTTAAAGTAAATCAAACTAAATCAATACATATAGAGGTTCACTGAAATAATCTTAATAATTATATAGAATGGGGACCGCAACAGCTAACCAGCTCCTGTGCTACATACCTGCACAATTCACACCGTTCCAACTCCATCCTGGTTCACAGTCGCATCTGAATGACGTCGTGGTATTTACGCAGATACTGTGTTCACTGGTACAATTGTGAAGGCCCTCAGCACACCCGCCCACAACTACAAAATACAATGTAACGAATCTTGTTTCTAATACGTGAACGAGTGTTCAAATAACATGGACCTTCAGACGATAATCTTCTTTCATGTTCTTGCGCATGCGAACGGCCGTAACAGACAACAAACATATACGGCCAACACCTACCACAGGCTTGTACAACAAAGTTTCTTCGAATTTATACCAAACCCTCGTTGTGTTGCATACAGTGGTTCAGTTCAATTGAAACCATTTTAGTATATATAACTCAGTTCCTGTAATTTCCATATAAAACTCTTTTAGGAAAATGTGGTTTTAATTTCACTGTAGCAAACTAAGCTTTTTCTTGTCCTTATCTAAGTTTTCTAAGAGAATGTATTCAGCAATATAATAGCATACCTAATTTTTGAATGTTTACTTATGCCCGCTTATCCACGATAGACCGCAACAATAAAGTGACAGCTCTCCTGAAACGATAGCACTTCTCTTGAAATGTCATTATGGCATGGATATATATAGAGGCACATGCTTAGGCACAGTGCAAATAGATTATAAAGCAGTAATTGATGAAATATGTATCCACTCTTTTTCCTTGTTTTCGTTCCATGCACAATATGTTAAACATTATTCGTTTTTGCTTCTGGATTTGAGAATTTTATACTATATGTTGTATAGATGCAAACAACTGTGATGAGCTCTCTGTTTCTCCTAACTATGATGGTTAAAATTGTAAAGGTACTGTAAAGAGAAGTTAGCGTTTAATCAAATTAGTACTAAAAGAGATAGACAACACTCACCAAGAGCTGTTGTAGAACCTGGACTGCTTAGAATTGTCAGTAGAATGATCTGCAAGCAATAGTTAGTGATAGTTCCGATTCCATATTCTACAATTATAAAACTGTTTCAATTTAAACTTATAATAATAATAATAATAATTAAACCTATATTTAAAACCAGGGTACTGAAACCCTTCACTGTAGCAACAATTGCTATCAATGGGTGCCCTGCTAAAATATTACAATAATTCGGTATAAAAAAGTTAACTATATAAAACCGGCGGTTAATAGTACATGCTATTTATATAATATAAAAGCTAAAACTTGCGTAGATACAATTAATAATAATAATAACATAACTAATAACAGTAATATCAGCAATAATAATAATAATAACGGTAATAATAAGATCTTAGTGTTCCTTAATTCAGAGACACTATTTACATGCAGTGTTAGTGTTGCGCGAGCAACGAGGCTAATAAAAACTTTATTATATAACTTTTATAACTTTTTATTAAAACAAAACAAGATTTATGATATTTTTTCTGCCAATATCAGGTCGTATCGTAAGTTACAGATCTCAGTTAGCCAATGCGTGCACTCAAAGTTAACAAGTCAGATAATAAGTTACGTTATTCCCTAGCAAGGACTTTTTGGTATAACGGATTGTAGACTATTCCACTATCTGAATTCACCTATAGGTTCTAGAGCAAGGCTTCAGCGCATGGTATAACCCAACCAACCCTCCCCCTACCCCAGCCCTCTTCTGACATGGCGAAAAACAGTTTCTGGCCTCTCGAACACATTTACATGGCGCCCTTGCGCATCAAAACAAAAAACGCGCGAGGATGCTGCGCGACGTTTTGTTTTGTTTATTTCGTCCTTGTTAAATACACTCGCCGGCAACGCCTGTGCATACAGCATATTGAATGTGACTTCTGCTGTGTTTCAGTGCGGATATGTTGCATTATATATTCAATTCACGCATGTTTCAATTGAGAACAATTCTATTTTCATACCTCGCATTGCGCCAAAGTGAAATTGTATTTCCAACAAAATATAACCTGCATGAAAACCATGCACTAATTCAGGTATCAATAATTTTCCTTTTCGAAAGTGAACACTTTTACTATGTGTGAGGAGTTCCGACATCTCACTCGGTCTTGAATGGCACTCACGAGGATTGAAATGCTGATGTAGTCATTTTTAATTAAATGATTATAGTTTTTGGGTTGGGAAAAGGTCACGGGCGGATAACACAGTTTCAACTACTGCCGGTTCTAGATTTGACCGTCTGTTTCAGTCTATATATGATAACTGTTTTAAGATTTTAATAAAACAAAACAAAACAGAAAATCTCCATGGCCGAAAAGTATGAGAGTATTTGGTTAGTTTACACCTGGCGAGTTCCGTCAGTACTATAAACTCCAGTGGACGTAAACGGTATACGCTTTCGCTGCAATATTTTTGTAAAAATTGATAACTTTTCAGAATAAGAAAACGTTGTCGTCCAAAAAGCGAAAAAGTAAAGACATGCTGATGCAACTCACTCTTGCTAACACATAACAATTCGTCCACGCCGCAAGAGAAGTATGTCAACTAGGTCGGATCGAGACCACTGGATCGATCGAAAAATATATTTTTGTTAAGAATAAAATCTTCGAATTACTTGAATCTTGATCTGAAATTGTTTTTTAAAACAAGATTTAAAAATCTTGCGAAAAGTAAAGAATTTACAAAACCTTAGTATTTGTTAGCTTTTGTTTAGTTTCTAGTTGTTTCTTGTGTTAAAACCAATCTTGTTTCTGCCAGTCTCCTACCTGGGCATTACAATTATCCTTAGCTTGTATCAAAATGTCTCACTTTTGTTTTAAGGAAATTTTGCAAATATATTTTTGACAACAACTATATATAATTTATTTATGTTTGGGGTAGCGTAGAGAAGGCAGAGATTATATATATTTCTGAAAGATTCCGAAAATAATTTTTGCTAGCAGAATGGATGTAACTGGAGCTTACTAGAGAGAATTATTTCAGATACAAAATATTTGCAAGATGAAATCCTTTCTTCGTCATGTTTCACCTCAACTATTGCACTAAACCGAAAGCTGCAAGACGTTCAAATATTACAATGCCAATATGTACGATCACATTTAAAAGAAGTCAATAACTCCCAATAAGATTGAATTATACTTTTAAAAATACTTTTAAAAGCTTACTTATCTCAATCAAGCAATTATATTCCTGACAATCGTAAAATATAGCGACTAAAGCAAATTCCGAAGAAAGATATTCTTTTTGGTTGCATTAATCATTTTTTTTAAAATCATATTTTGTATTCTTTAATCATATTTTTATTATTACAACTAAAAGAATCTTCGGACTCTATTACTTACCTCAGGTAAAATACTTAGAAATTGTATGCGAAGCATCACAGCGATGTAGTCTAGATTGGTTATTTTTCAGCTAAAGATTCGGTGAAATTCGTAGTCAACGCCATGTTCTGTTCTGCTGCAAAATGCTTCTAGAATATGTGATCTCTCCTTGGCTCATCTTCAAGCCATGTTCTCTGCTTCGATTTGATTTTATTGTTTTCAAGTCATTATAGCACAGCTGTATTAAGTTATCGTAGATATCACAATAAATGCTCCTAATTAGAAAACAGTTTGAACACTGATACCTAATGAATGCTTAATATTGTTCTCTGTGAATAAAACGAATAATTGATGTTGTTTTTCTTTCGTCACACTGAAGCAACTCCTGTTTAACTAAGATCAATTGTCTTGTAAAAACAGCATGTCATTTGTCGAAAACTCTACCAAATACCAAAAGTGGAAAATAAAGTTTACGCTGAATTTTACCAAGGGGATAAACTTGGCCGGGTGCTGCTAGGTACCCCTATTTTGATTATCCAGTGTGTGTCTTAAAAGTTGGTTATTAGGAGGAAAACCGATTCCAGGTATGTCCTAAAAAGTTAGATAAGGGTTCAAGAACTACGTAAAAAGGGAAAATCCGTTGTGAAACACAATAAAAGTCACACTGAGAAGTCTATGTCCTCAAAAGTTGTTTTTTTTAAAAGTCAGTATTGGAGCTTGTAATTGATGAAAGTTGGTTTTTGATCGAATTAAAGGACAGACCCGGGACCAAAATTTGTTTGTACATAGCCGCCCTTGGTCGACTTGGCACACTCGGGTTCTATTCAGCACAGTGATAATTTTCAGTAATAAATGATTTCGTCTTGTCTTGTGAGTAAACTACAGATTGATATTTACTATTTTTTTTGTATTTTCTCAAACACATAATCGTCCCTAAGGTCATAAAACAGCAGTCGGCTATAAAGGTGATAGTAAAGTAGGTTCCAATCAAAGATTGAAAAGCCATGTGGCTTATCAGAGCCAGCGCTTAGCTCTGGTTTCTATAGCATGAAGCAACTAAGAGTATTACTACCCCCCACCTGTCCATTGCAGGGTTACCCCCCAGCATGAAGTGCCTGAGAGTATTACTACTCCCTCTGGATGGGATGCTAGTCCATTGTAGGGTTACCCCCCAGCATGGAGTGACTGAGAGTATTACTACTCCCCCTGGATGGGATGCTAGTCCATTGCAGGGTTACCCCCAGCATGGAGTGACTGAGAGTGTTACTACTCCCCCTGGATGAGGTGCTAGTCCATTGCAGGGTTACCCCCCAGCATGAAGTGCCTGAGAGTGTTACTACTCCCCCCTGGATGGGATGTGCTAGTCCATTGCAGGGTTACCCCCAGCATGAAGTGACTGAGAGTGTTACTACTCCCCCTGGATGGGATGCTAGTC
>JANVCJ010084421.1:0-10929 GCA_026413505.1 Epizoanthus ramosus | reverse complement strand
CGGCTTGAATCGCTCAGGGATAATACTCGGAGCTCATTAGTTATCTTTATTGTTTTCGTTAAGCGTTGTTAAATTTTAAAAAAATTGGTAATTGGTAATTGACTTGCCATTGCTTGTGCTATGTGATCGCTCTCTTCTGACGCTTGCTGTCCATGGTGTAAGACCTATGGTTCTGCTCTGGTCAAGCCTGTGGCTAATGTTGGTAATCGTGGTTGGTAAAGCCAGCTACTTTCTCGAAGGCAGAAGCCACAGCCGCGTATAGAGCAGAGTAACCCATGCGAGTATATGGCGACAGTATGTCTTGAATGTGCGACTTGGTGAAATTTTATGCAAAATGCGTCCCTATCCCCCCCTTCAGTAGTGTTATGTATATGACTTTGCTGATTGTTGTTTATAAGGATTCTCGCTTGGGTGGACTGTTACCACACACTTTGTCAGTTGAATACACCATTTTCTAATGCAAATTTTCACTAGATCCAGTCCTTTGTGGGGGCTAAATGCGATATTTTTATTGAATTAATAAGCCAAAATGTGACCGAGTAATGACTTTTAGCCCTCACGAAGGACTGGATCTAGCTAAATTTTGCATTAGCAAAATGGTGTATTAAGACAATCTGGTAGGAGGTATTATGTTTTGAATGTTCGAGTTGGTGAGAATTAAGGCAAAATGCGTCCCTATCCTACCCCCTTTGGCCTAATAATCAAAGTGGTTTTATGCAAGATTTTGCGGTTTGTTGTAATGTGTTTCCACTTAAGGCCGCCACACACTGACCGATTTTTTGTCTGTCGGGGTAGAATCTGTTCGGCTCGTAACTCGCCACACACTACCCGAATTTTTGTCAAAACATTTTTGGATCTAGCATGTCAGATTTAACTGCACCTCGTCGGGAACTGTCACACACAACCGATTTTTAGTCGCCGACAAAAAATCGGAGGCCTCCCGGAAAAAAAATCGGTCAGTGTGTGGCTGCCTAGCGCCTTTAGGTGGACTATTACTATACCGTGCACTTTTTCACTGATTTTGAACAATGTTATACTTTGATTTTCTGTGACTGGCATTACAATGTTTAACTAATCTAACATTTGTGATTATGTTCCGGTGTTACTGAAACTTGTAGAAATGTGTATTTTTATAGGTATATTTTTATTATTTAAATGAATTGCAATAAATTGACTTGATAGTTCAAATTGGTCCACAACTTCTGAGGCTTGAATTGACAGAGACGAACTGCCAGACGAATTAGCAGACAACTTCAGCTCGGTAGTGAGACTTATCCAGTGTGTCGTTCCATTCCACACGGAGCTAACCCCCCCCCCCCCTCGGTTAGTGACACTACTGCATGATTCTGTGCCTGAACGACAATGGTCGCTTTCGACCTTTAACTACAAATCTCGGCAATGGACATTTCTTTGTCAGTGTTGAACTACTAGAACTGAAAGTTCTACTCCAATGACAACGCTGAGAGCAAATACTACGGATTTGAGGGAATTTAGTACTGATCCATTCTCAACTTAGTCAATAGTTTTCGCGGATTGGTTTTGTAATAGTTCGGCTGAAATGTGTTTTATACAATCACAGGAGCAACTTCTAAAACAATAACTGAGTGTAAATATATTTCACGGTATGAGCATTAAGGATCTGAATTATATTAGAAACTGAACAATTGAACAATAAAAACTTTAAAACGGATTTATAGTTGTGACGGAAATAATTTCTATAAAAAAAGTGAATGATATAAACTGAATGACGTAAGTATAACAATGGACACCCATGTAAGGGTGTGTATTGCAGTAATTGCGTCTTAAGGTGCGAGACGTTAGAATCGAGTATCAATATAGCTACTCGAGCAGAGCTTGTATTTAGCTATAAACCAGTATTGTAATCAGTGGTCAGTTATATGGGAAAGGAATGGTATGGCGTTAATAATATAAACACTGAATAAATTAAAGGAACCTTGGGTTTCGCTAATTTGACCACAAACAAAAACAGAGGCTAGATGGAACTACGCCAACCCTCTACGTCGCGTCCAACACATCCATTGGTACACGCATGCCACCCTGGAAGAGATATACGGGTACATGCCGCCTGTCTCTGTAAGACTTAGGCCCGTTTTAAACGGTTGAATTTGTGTGGCGTCGAATTCAATTCAATTAAATTAAATTCGGTATATGTAGAAACGCGACAGAAATTTGTCTGTCGTTTCAAACGGATTTGGACTGTTGCACTTTTGTCGCTGTTTATAAAGTTGGTATATCAGGGATCTTGAACTAAGGAAAAACAGTAGATCAGTTTTGGAAAATAGTGACTTTAATCAGCTGAAAACCGGCAAATAAAGGTCCTTAAACATTAATTTCCGAGCTTGATGAAATATGTTGGCTTTTTTGCCTAAAATGAAAAGGAGATATGATACCAAAAAAAGTTAATACCTAACCGCCCTTGCCTTCGGCTGACCAATTAATCTCATTCGCAATCATTCACGCCTTTTCCTATTTTAAACATTCTTTTCCGAAAGCGCAGAATTGATTCTTATTCAAAGAATTTCCTATAGACTCTTAAAATTGTTAAGCGGAAAGGCTTATAATTTCGGAAGGGGTGAGCTTATATCGGATATTTACAGTGTATCCGGTCATTCCAGTATTCACCACTGTCTAGTGAGAAACTCGGGAAATATGTTTAGAATTTGTACCGCTCGATTCAGTGGGAAATTTTTATGTCTATTTGGGTATAACTATATTTCTTCTTCTTTCAACTTCGATAGCGATCCCAGAAATAAGAGACCTAATTCAGGCTATATACCTTTAAATGGGAGTCAAGGTACTAATCGAGGTAATGAAAGAAAATAAGCTTATGATAATACGTCTTTTTAATAGCTAATGACTCCAAGTGGACAATATTCTAAAATTGCAGGCAATCTTAATTTCTAAATATCCGGTTGTGCAAGGATTCGGAACAGATGGTATCCTTCGCTTTCCCGCTTATATTATTCGTTTCAACACTCGATGTTCATTCGAGCCACACCGTGTGCCCCCGGGGGGGGGGTACTCACTCCAATCTTGGGTAGGGATGTGCCGCCGAACGAAGAAATTCCGGCCCCGTTCTGTTCCCGGCATGAAACGGAAATAGGATTGCTCGAACAAAATAACTGATCTATAGTCTAATATTATATCATTTCTATAAAGATTTTGAAATTATACCGGCTTACTTATTGAAAATTAACCGGCGTTTTCAAAATGAGTAAGAATTCTAATATTTTCATACTTGTGGTAATGAAAGGAAAATAGGATTGCACAAGCGAAACCCATATTCTCTCTTTAGTTTTCATAAAAGTTTATCAAGAATTACAATATTTTCGTGACTTGTGGTCGGCATGAAACGGAAATAGGTTTGCACGAGCGAAATAACTGATGTATAGTGCAATATTATATCGTTTCTATAGAGGATTTTGAAATGACACCTTTTGGCTAACTGATTGAAATATAACGGGCGTCTTCAAAATGAGTAAGAACTCTAACATTTTCATGGCTTGTGGTCGGCATGAAACGGAAATAGGATTGCACGAGCAAAATAACTGATCTATAGTGCAATATTGTATCGTTTCTATAAAGGATTTTGAAATGATACCTTTTGGCTTACTGATTGAAAAATAACGGGCGTTTTTCAAATGAGTAAGAACTCTAATATTTTCATGCAGGCTTGTGGTAATGAAACGGAAAATAGGATTGCACAAGCGAAACCCATATTCTCAGTAGCCATCTCTCGGTAGTTTTCAAAATGATAATCAAGAATTGCAATATTTTCAGTGCTTGTGGTCGGTATGAAACGGACATAGGATTGCGCGTGCAAAATAACTGATCTATATTCTAATATTATATCGTTTCTATAAAGGATTTTGAAATGATACCTTTTGGCATATTTATTGAAAATTAACCGGCGTTTTCAAAATGAGCAATAATTCTAATATTTTCATACTTGTGGTAATGAAACGGAAAATAGGATTGCACAGGCGAAACCCATATTCTCGGTAGTTTTCAAAATGATAATCAAGAATTGCAATATTTTCATGGCTTGTGGTCGGTATGAAACGGAAATAGGACTGCGCGTGCAAATAACTGATCTATATAATATTAATATTATTATATCATTTCTATAAAGGATTTTGAAATGATACTTTTTGGCTAAGTGATTGATAAATAACGGGCGTTTTCAAAATGAGTAAGAACTCTAATATTTTCAAGCAGGTTTGTGGTAATGAAACGGAAATCGGATTGCCCGTATTCTGTCGGTGTACTTGTGGAAATTGAAATATGTGCCGCTATTTAAAATACGAGAGGGATTTGTGCTTGCAGGGTAAAACATGTTTGTAAAAATAACACAGATGTAATAAAAAGGATTAAATTGCAGTTTTGAGGATAAGGAATTCGTGCATGCCAACACCAATCTGTGTTGCCCCCAAGGAAACGTACTTCAGAAGAGGGTCCAATTCAATAAAACCTTTGCAAGTGTAATTTGTAACTGTTGCCTTTGTCCTAGATTCTCAGAAACAATAGTAACTCTTGTAAATTACAAGTGTAAAAGATTTATTGAATTGGCCCCAGGACTAATGCGTAATGGGCTTATGAGATTATAAGAGTTTGCTCCAAGTTTCAAAAGGAATTTGTATTTTACAAGAACGTTACACATTGGAAATGTGTGCGGAACTAAAACATACAAATATGAAGATACAAAGTCATTTCGATTGTTGTAAAATCAGCGAAAATGAGACTCAAAACTCGACCAGCATTTGCCAGTGTCAGCGACGAAATAAAGTTCAAAAATATTTACTTATCCTATATATAAAGATTAGTGTCCAATAGGAGTCGGAGATCTATGAAGAGGAGACCTCGCAAAGTCAAAACAAAAGCTTGTATTTCTTCAATTTCCGCCATCTTATGTGCAGCTAAGGGATCCTGGGATGTCTGCTGAAGGTCGATAAATGGCACAGGGCTTCCCCGTCATTTTCTAATTCCTGTTTTCCAGTGTAACTAGTTAACGGCTCTGGTATACTGGGTACTCAGTCAGCCATGAACAACCAAGAGACTTAGCTATAAAATCTATTACTACTGTTACCCTGTACCTACTAATCTCTGCTAGGTCCGACTCGGATCATATGCAAACGTGAGAGACAGACCTCAGTCTGGGAAGATGTTTTATTTATAGAATGACTTCTGAATCTTTCCTCCACCCACAAACTTTAGTTATGGTATCAGGGCATCCTTACTAGCTCGAGAGTCGTGTTTACTAACTCTTTGGTCTACCTTCAGACCTCAGATTAGGTCTTGGGAGTTGGGGCATGCGCACTTGAGAGCCAGATTAAGGACTCTCTCCTCTACCCGCGTACAGGAATAAAAAAGGAAAAAAGTTTGCACAGCAAAGGCGGGAAAATGATCATTCGTACACTTGCAAAAGTTTAGCAGGGAAGAAATTTCCAAAAAACTTTTACTCAATCGTCCGTTCAAATATATATCTAATACACGCTTTTTGTTTTATAAGAACAACTTTATAAGAACAATGAGGCTCAGATCGTCCAAAATTTAAGAACAACTTAAGAACAATCTGAGGCTGGGAAGACTCGGAGCCATAACAATGTATCAAGACTGAGACGAAATATTAGGATTTGTTACTTAATCCGACTGGTGATCAGTAATATTACTAATAACATTATTGTGTTCGCTATATTTATTTTCATACATAACACTTAGCGATGAACCTGCATCAAAAACTGCTTACAAAAATCAGAAGCTCTACATCTCATGTTTTGTTCAATTAAAAGTACAGGTTGCAGTTTTAAGAACAATTTAAGAACAATTTGATGCTGAAATGTCCACAATATTAAGAACAATGAGCCTCATGCTCAGCCAAATTATCTGGTTCATATAAAAAAATAAGCGTGTAGTACATCTCGTGCATTCTGTCACTTCAGAAGGTAAAAAAAAACTATCCAATGACATTGACCTTCCTTATTGCTTGGGGCAAAATTCTCTCGGGAGACCTGAGTCGACACTCGGTGACAGATTGAGTGGAAGAAGCCGGTTCAGCGGTTCAAAAACCTCCTTACTGGCCAGAATCAATACCAAATCCATGCGCTGAAGAGAACGCCTCCGTACTTTCCACGTATGCTTTCCGCATTCCGCGGTTACGTCTAACTTCTGGCACTGAGTCGGCAAAAACTAGCTAGCTTTAGCGAGTTTAGGACGTCATTCGTCCTTTTTGTTATACTTTCTAAGCGTTTGCACAGAGAACATTTGTTTTGTTACAGCGATGTCAACGTTATATATTAAATGTATTGTAACTATTTAAGAAAGAAAAATTAAACGATTTCTTTTGAATAGATTATTATATTTCCGAAACGACGACGCACTGACAACTATCATTGACAACGTTTTAAATCCTGTAGCGTTAACATGCTCAGACAAAAGCATGTTATGGGAACTAGTGCCTATTGCTTGTTGGAATATACAGCGAATGTATACTAAGAATTATTATGCAAAGCCTGGTCTTCATGGGTGAAATAAGAACAGAAATAATGAAAAACGCATGCGTAGAGGCAACATTAATTAAAGGTAATTGTGAGGTGTCGCGTGTTGCCACTGGTAAAATAAGAATTCGTGCTTATTATTGTGCTTGAGCTTATGCTTGCGCTTGTTTCATTCATGTCCTCACTGGTGAAATAGTGAATGTGAAAATGTGAAATACTGGTACAGAAAAACGAATAAGAAAAATCGGGTGACGTGCATGCTCGTTTTTTTGTGCTTGTACTTATTTCATTCTTGCGTGGTTGGTTCTTGTTGCTAAAGCCAGTGGTTGTTTACAGTGAAATAAAACGAAAACGTTTTCGGATAGAGCGAAGCTCCTACTTCAATCTTGGTAATGTGAATTATTTCATTCGTGTTTGTATTTCACGGGTGTCCTCACTGTCTTGTACTTAATTAATTAATCAATTAATTAATTAATATTTGGAACGCATAATACAAAGTCTCTATTGAAGTTTACAATTATCTGTTACTGAAAAAAGTAAAAGTAATAGAAATACAATAGAGTAAAATTAATCTTTGAGTCTTATTCTTGTACTTCATTTTTTCTTGTGCTTACGAGTTCTTACTTCACCGGTGAGGACCAGGCTTGGGAGGAAAGGATGCACATTTTGTGAAACACTGACGCATGTACGTATTCCTGTAAGTTAATGGAATATATGATTCATCTAGCTATACGCTTACTTGTTGTACAAACTACTTTGATTCTGCTCGGAATGCTCGTAAAATTGACCAAAAGGCTCGACTGGTCGTACCTGTATTAATTTGTATGTAAAGGAATTCTTTTTGCTCGTTGTTCTTGGAAAATAAAACATTCTACTTGCATGCTTGCTGAATGGTCAGAAAGACCATTTGAATTTCATGCAAGTTAACTCGCTGATCTAAACGCATCCTCGGAGACTCAGGGGCAGATCGTTGGATGGGCGGCGGAAAAGCGAGGATACCGTCTGAACTACGAGTTTATGATTAAAAAACAATCGTGTAAAATATACCTTCGACTCACGTAGTGCGGAAATCGACTATTATTGACTACTGTAATAAAAACTGACTGTTATCGCTGTCACGTCTCCAACTCTTAATTAACATTCCAGAAAGCAATGTTTTCCCGCCAACGAAAACTAGTAACTGGAAACTGGAAACTGGAACAATATTCTTAGCTACCAGATATGTCAGTTACTTCAAATTGTATTTATTGTAGCATATATAAGACATTTTTTTCCTCAGCTCAGTCCAATTTATCAGTGTATATGTCTTTATAACCAAAGTTCCTAGTCATGCTCGGTATTGCACAGAATAAAGATTAGGAAGTTTGATAAGGGGGTCAAAAAGTTATGGTTATATTTGTATTTTTGCAGTGATGAAATAACGACAAAACCGGTTCCATTTATGGCTCCAAACAAAGCGCTAGATTTCCAAGAAGATAATAAATATAATCTTAACATGTCCGATTAATAAACAAATATCCTCATGTTTTGCTTTGGGTTTGCACCCGGATGTCCAGCACTTGAAATTATAGATTCTTCCGTTTAATAAATCACGTCTTTAGATTTTATGCTCTCAACAATCCACTTGCATTCCTAACACCAAAAATCTATGTAAGATCTAGAAAATGTTTATCTGGTTAAAATGTATTTGATGAAATATAATAAAATATTTACTAGATAAAATGGTTTAAAATATTTCTTGACCCCTACGTATCGACCGTAACACCAGTCTTCGTCAGCGACAGTTATAAGTATGGTACAAAGAGCACATTATTACAAGTGAAATACAAATTAATTTGAGCATGACTTTGTTTAATAATCGTGCTCTATGTAGAGCTTCTTTATCGTACTTCTCAACAAATGGGGTGCATTTAGGGCCAATTTCACTACAATTGAATGGTCACACTTTGAGTTTTCGTCCAATGGTTCAGAATTACAAACTAATACCACCATTAGAATGTGACTCATCAAGAGCTTTCATTTGAATGGTCACACTTTGGGTTTTCGTCCGCTGGTTCAGAATTACAAACTAATACCACCATTAGAATGTACCCATCAAGAGCTTTCATTTGAATGGCCACACTTTGGGTTTTCGTCCACTAGTTCAGAATTACAAACTAATATCACCATTAGAATGTACTCATCAAGGACTTTCATCTGAATGGTGACAGTTTTGCCAAGCTATCACACATACATCGAGAAGTTATGTTACCTCTATATAATCGGAGGGTTTTGAAAGATGCTGAGGTGTCCATGGTGATAGCGTCAAAAGTATAAATTTGATTGACATGTTCACATTTTGGATGCATTTGCTGCTGAATACTAAAACATCAACATTTGGAGTAGAGATGAAATATTTCAAACGTTTATTTGTAATGAAGGAATAGCCCTGGTATTGGGTTATACGCTGTGCTCCGCCCAAAACGGTTCCTTTTTGAAGTTCGAAGCATAGTAAAGGGTATGAGAAATTGTATTTTAGTATATTTTAAAAAGGGTAGACAATAAGTCTTTATCACGTTTTGAATGTCAATCGAAATCTTGATGATAGCGACACTTTTTAAATACCAGAAATGGAAAGAGCAGGTCGAAGGTAGCAAGTAGCGAAAATTTGGGGGGCTTATCTGAAAAAATGCGACACTGGCAAAAATTTCAAA
This sequence comes from Epizoanthus ramosus, assembly GCA_026413505.1. NCBI lineage: Eukaryota > Metazoa > Cnidaria > Anthozoa > Zoantharia > Epizoanthidae > Epizoanthus > Epizoanthus ramosus. The sequence goes on along the minus strand of JANVCJ010084421.1, from coordinate 1,721 downwards.
AGTGGAATTTTTACAGAGAATGTATGGCGAATTTCGGTTGGACGTGCCAACTTCGCCAGCGTCGCAATTTTTCAGATAAACCCCCAAATTTTCGCTACTTCCCAACTTCGACTTGCTCTTTTCATTTCTAGTATTTAAAAAGTGCTAACATCAATATTTCGATTGACATTCTAAACGTGATAAAGGTCTATAACAACTTACTGAGAGGGATAGATACAAATATTCAAGGGTCTTGCCACAAATTTCAAAACAAAGATTTATGCCGGAAAGATATGATTGCCGGACAATCAATTGAAGCGGTTCCATATTCAAATTATTTTTAATATTATAAGATGGCTGCATCAGTTGTCGAGATAATAATAATTATAACATGTTCAGTTATATTCTAATCATTCTAATCATCTTTCATATTTTGTTATACAGCTTTTCTCTTGCATTGCAATATTTGCAAAACAAACATTCGAGTTGCTGGTCTGCAAGTACATATAACAAAAAGTCTGTGCGGTGAAATATACAGACCTTACTTTCAGCCAATCACAACGCAGGGATTTAAATACAACCTGGGAATCCAGTTTTTCATATAATAAATATATTTATATCCAAGGATGGTAAATAGTTGTTGTTTGATTCTGTATGGAACATTCTTCCGGAGGGTAAACAACAGGTCATGTACCATAGAGTAATCACTCAAAACTGTTTTTGTTATATCGTAATAATTTTAAAATAGTGAAGTGAAGCTAAATGATAAACTCTTATTTCGAGTGAAAACTCTCCAGGTATGGAACATTTATTTCCAGAAAAAAATATTGATTAATGCATTTTTTCTCTTTAGCCCCCTCCCTCTGGAGGCTTATTATTTTAGTACTTCTGGATTGGGAGCTTATTAGAACTGAGGCTGAACCCTGAGGGCTTAATATAATTAATATAATGTTCATGTTCTTTAGAAGTTCATAATTATCTTTCTTCGTAATTTCAACGGCTGACAAAGTCTTTCAACTGCTTTTCAACAGGAAAATATCTCATAGTTCAGCAATTTAAAATAAATGTAAGAACAAAGGTATATAATTTGCAAAGCTAAACTGTTTATGATTGTAAAAAGGAAACGCAATGTATATGCATGTGTATGTATACCATAGTATTTCTAAGGGGTTTTATTTTCTTCAGTAGGCCATCCCTACTTTTTTTTTCCCGAAGATTTGCATAAATAAAATTGTGGCAAAGATATAAGAAAAAAGCTGTTTGCAATATTAAATATTCGTCAGCTTTCATAATTATCAGAAAGTTTCATTTCCGTATATTTTTGTTATCCATCACGGCAGTTGACCAAATCCGACTTTCAACAACGACATTCTCAGCTAAACCATGAATGCGTTCAAAATGATTTTTTACATCCGGCCAATTTACGATTATATTTTCAACTGACATTATATGTGATGTTTATAATCTAAATACATCAAATAAAACTTGAAAGACACTATAGTTTATATACTTTATTGATATCCATACAAGAGATATTTTAGACCTGGACTGGATTTTTTTTAGTGTACTTTTTTATTTTTGCCGACCGACCGACCCTGTTTTGAAGATCCGAAATGACTGTAAACAGAAAAAAGTGAGGATGGATTAATGAAGCAAAATACCTCCTCAGGGATGGGGCTTTAACAGAGGCTGGGTGCTTATATTTTTCGTTTGTCTTGTGCCTCAAATTTAGGTTACTATTA
>JANVCJ010084399.1:0-10929 GCA_026413505.1 Epizoanthus ramosus | reverse complement strand
TACTGTTTTCACGATACATAACTGACATAAAAGCTCTTCCTGTTGTTCTTCCGTTCCTTGCCTCGCTCGTGAAATCATATTATTATTATGATAAATTTAGTGTTGTAGTAAGAGAACACTGAATTGAAACACTTGCTTGCTGTACCTGCTGTTCTGCAATTTGAATTTCAAATTTGGCCTTCGAAGACCGAGCTCGGTTGATTGATAACTGTTGTTTGTGAGACTACAAAAAACAACAACTCGCTCGTCCGGTGAAACAGATAAACAACAAATAACTTCTATTTTTTCTCATGGGGGGCAGGTCCGCCTTGCGGCAGTCCCGCCCGAGACTGGAGAAATTTAAAAGATAATGACCAATAGTACTTCAATTTTCTTGTGGGCCAAAGATTAGCTCACATAGACAACCTACTCGCCTTTGATTGTGGGGTGTTATAAATGACGTCATCGGCAAATGAAATTTACAACATGGTTCATTTCAAATCGCCAAGCTTTTCTTTAAAAAATATTTGAGAAATAAAGGCATACATTATTTCTATTTGCATCCGCGGTTGTATAGATGAAATAAAAAGATTGATAACTTTTATTATTATTCCTTATCGATTCCACAGATCATGCGTATAACCGCACAACTCCTGACGCCACGGTCTTTGAAGCGCATAATGTATTCACACAGTTTGTTGTCGTTCTGAGCATGCTTCGTTTCAAGTTATTTCTTCTTATCTTAGCTGCAATTATCAATGTTTTTTATTCTGTTGAAATGTTTTGTGAAACTAGTAAACATTGATGAGAATGGGGCGACAGGAGTTTGATTATAAATATATGAAGATTGTGTCTCTTGGAGAGGAAATATAAAGGAACAGGAGTGCATAAATTACATCCCACATCCGAGGTAAAAATATTTGGAGTACAACTCGGGTTTGCTGTCCTTGTTATTCAGCTTTGCGCAGTGGCATTACCGTAGTCAATGAGGTTTATCCGAGACGCGGTTATTGCTAATTGAAAACTTTTCCCAATACCCCGCCGGACGTCTTGAAATACAGACGGCTGTGCAATTTTTGTAGGCCCATTCGTGGGCCCTTATCTAACAAAGAAAGAGAACTAGACAAAATATTAGTTACTTAATTTAGTACGTCTTGGTAGGACAGGACTTGTTTACGAAAATAATAACATTTGAATCGTAAACACGCCTAAAAATAGCTTCACGAATCTTAGTGTTTTAGACAAGTACAGATTTGAAAGTTTTAATTTTAAAATTCTCTGTGCCGCACAAGCACATTATATCTGTGTCAAAAACTGAAAATCCAAGGCATTGATCTAATATTCCAGAATATTTTTATACAGCCAGGTACAAAACTGACGAGGAAAGACAGTGATGCGTATAATTTCCTTTTAGAATCGTGCAGAAGTGTCAAGAAGCGTTATGTCTTATGCTTCTGAGCACGTATTTTATAATTATAGTTCTAAACAGGAAAGGTTAAACGGTTTCCTGTCTTTGATAAAAAGAGAGAAATGGTTCTTTCCCTTTCTTATATTCATTTGTTTCGCCATGTTGTTGTCAAACACAGTTTCAACAGGTAGTTTTCTGAACTGTCATCTCCCATCGTCAAAGACACAGCCTTTCTTTTTTACAGTACTATTTAATTATTAAGATATTACTAAGTTTGAATTTGACCCAGAGGATCATATCTCTTAAGGCTCCAGGATCCAGTTCACTCACTGAGCTTCCGCCGGAAATGAAGTCACGACGGCCGATCAACGTTTTGACGGTACATACCCCATGCAAATATGCTTCTGCCTGCAATTTAACGAAAAGCTGACCGGAGACCACCGGAACAAGAAAACTTCCCAGATGTATGTACCCCCTACTTTCACTACGGGATCAAATGGTATTAAAATTAAAACGAGAAAATCAGTGGTAAGGCGTGATGTGGCTTTCTGAAATACGTAAATAGACTTCGTTACAGACATGTGTGCGGTTTATACACTATACTGCTCAGAATATTATGGGAATTGTTTGAGTTCAACGTTTGTTGTTATTGTCTATTGAATTTTTTTAGTGAATCGTCTTTGTAGACTGGACGTTTTTAAATGTTCTTCAACTGCATTGCTCAGAGCTACTGACATTAATCATGAATATGTTTAATGTTTAATTATAAATGGAACAGTGGTGGTCCTGTCCAAATAGATTTCAGTGTTTGATCAACATTTACCAGCCTTTGCTGTTTACGTAGATCTCTCAGGGCTGAACTGAACGGGGTGAAATGTAAATCTGATTTCATTGGAAAAAATATATTCAGAATGTCAGCAAGCAAGATTGTTGCTATCATACCTTATAAAACTTGGAGAACATATTAAATGGTGTAAAGCCCAAAGAGACGCAAAAATTAATCCAACACTGTTTTTCGCGAATTTCGTCTAGTTCCACAAGGCATGAGACAAAAACTATAAAATATTGACGGTTGGACCAGTATTCAGAAAGCGACTAATTTCCGATATTAATAATTGACAGTAATCAAAGTTATGCTTTTCATTAACAAAATGTGACGGTGATAGGCCAGCTTTTCAATTTTCTAGCATGACTGTCGTATTCTGGAATAAAACTTATAGTTTTAAGATTAAAACGAGAGAAAATAAAGTTAAACATATGCACACCGTTGCACTTAAGTCTGTACTCGCCGGATGATTAATCATAAGAAATAATTCGCATCTATTTTTGTTGAGGAACGCACACTGAGACAAAGGCTAAAGCAATCACGATTTCTTTCTATTTAGTTATATATCACATGCTGTAAACTGAAGTAAAAGGAAATGAAGTGTCTTCAAAACAACATTTTATTTTTATCTGAAATCAAACTCAAGTAAAATGAAGAGGACATTAATTATGCAAGACATGGTGTAAAAGTCGTTGGTGAATTGAAAGCCATGATCTGAAATGATGAATATTCACGGACTTATCTGCATAACAGTGCAAATGTCAAAAATATGAGTGGTCCATTTAGACTTTTGTTCTCGGCGCGCGAGCATGCCAAGGCGATCAAGAAAGCTGAATCCTGCTTCAGGCTATTCAGGGCTGAAACGAAAAACTGTCGACTTTGAGGTCATTTTGTGTGCGTTGGAGTTTGTCTACCCTACGGAGTCGCAGCATTGCTACGAAATCAGATGGGAAATGTTTCGCCTGTTCATGTCGATTTTATGACTCAACGACTTTTTACAGCCTTGCGACCGCGACGGTTGGTTGACAAAAGCCATTGACTGAACACAATTGACAAAGGATTATGAAGGATATTTGCATAAACTAGTGATAAACTGAAAGTCTTTGCCAAGTTATGAAGACACGTGCCTTGGCCGTTGTGACAAAAGGTGTATGATCGAAAGAAATTTAAGTAATTGAAAGCGCCGTGAGGCTATCATAGGTTCTATCTGACTCTGACTATGCGCATTTCAACAACAGACACACGAGTATTATATTTTTACCGATATACTTTTATTTCTGTGAGATATTTTGCTATGTACAAGACATTACCGTTCCAAGCACAGCTGACGGCAAACAAATTCTTAATTATGCAATAAATAAAATCTGCCTTTCATTTTGAACGAGTCAATCAATATTTTACAATTTCTAACTTCAATTTTACTCTTATAAATATCTATCTTATTTACAGAAGCACACGGCTTTTGAATTTATACTGCGATAGAGAAACAATTCCTGTTCTTACTCTTTTTCAAGCTGAGGGCGCGGTTTCTAGCCCAATACAACTCGTTTCCGTCAGACGGAAAGAGAAGGTATTGATTTCTGGTGTGTTTTGGGCATAAAATCCCATAACAAATTACAAATTTAAACTCTGCAACACGACGTTGGTCCTCTCAGGGGGATTTTACTCCCAAGAGTTATGAGATTTGATGCGACAAATTCTCCTTTGCTGCCAAAACAGCAGTTATCGCTGAGATATCGTCCTTTGTTCCTTGCGTTTTCTCTCAATTGTTCAGCGAGTTCAGTAAACAACATTTCGACATTATCATCCCACTTAGCCGAAGTTTCAAGATAAAGTAAGTCCTCGAATTCCGCCAGATTTGCTGCCGACCTTGTATTCACCATGCGTACGTTGCCTTTCAAGTCTGTTTTGTTTCCAACTAGAACTTTGACAATGTTTCTGTTCGTCGTATACCTCTGAACATCTGCAAGCCACTGAGGAATGCTAGCGAATGTTCCTTTCTTTGTAATGTCAAAGACTAATATAACAGCATCCGCGTTTCTGTAGTAGCTCTGCGTCAGCGCTCTGAATTTTTCTTGTCCAGCCGTATCCCAACATTGTAATTTGACTTTGTCTCCGTGAACATCCAGAGTTTTCATTCCAAAGTCAACTCCGATCGTTGAGCTCTGCGTTTCGCTGAAGTAGCCCTTAGTAAATCGTCTAATGAGCGAGGTTTTCCCAACTCCACAATCGCCAACAAGTAAAACTTTAAATAAATACTTGTAATCGTCTCCCGATTCCTTCATGGTTTCTCTATCAACAAGTTCTTTTCTTCAAGCTTCTTCAGATGATTTTCACGCTGCCAGTAATTATGACCTTTTCTGTTCAAGACTAGTGTGTTCTGATGACTCCCGGAAAGAGGCGTTGCATTTATATAGTCATGCCGAGATGGCATGGGTCCTTTGGACAATTACCATATATAAGTGGATATATTTCAGTCATGTCAAATCCATCGAGTCTTTGTTATGGAATTGTAAGGCACGCTTAGCAATTAGTGTCAATCTGTTGGTTCTGAGCACTTTTGAAAACCGTCTGGGCGGGGATACAAAGAATCTGGCGTGTGCCGCGCTTGCTCCACGTTGACTGACATATGTTTACGTTATGCACCTGCGTGAAAGCGGTTCGCGTGCCACATAACAATGACTAGGTCATGTGACTAAGCGGCACACGCCAGCCCACGTGGCGCCTGATCGAACACTGCTCGGGCTTTGTTTTCTCAAACAAAAACATCAAAGAACTGGCCAAAGTTTCTTTTAAAAAAAGTGTGAAAACTTGACTAACACACGTTGCAATTAGCACAGGATTCATTTCAAGCTGGAAAATCCATTTTCGAAGCTATTATTATCAGGTTTGAAGATGTTAACGGTCAAATTTGAACTTGTTATTTTTGCATGAATTTCGAAGGTTAGTTTGGATATTATAGTTGGTCTGTGTTTCAGCATTGTTTTTTAACACCAATATTTTGTTTTATGTTTTTTAAAAATACAAATTTATAAAAACACTCCGTGCAAATTGGGTCCAAATGAAACTGCACATTAAACACCTGCAGACTCAAAAACATAAAGAATCGCCAACAAAACCAGGTTTTGTAAGATTATTAAACTGACCATTCCTAAGTTTTTGTTCTCCTTATTTTTCACTACTGGTAGTTCTGTGTTTGATTTTCATCCCCTGTTATTCGATAGCATTTAGTTTGTCAATAAAGATTTTATTTCTCCAGAAAAAGCCGTATAATTATACTAAATTAAATTTGACATTGGTTCTGTATTTGAAATTTGCAGGAAAATGAGACTGTGCGACTGTTAGTGTTGTCTTGAAATATAAATCTTCTATCGTTAACGTTAAATGCCTTGGTCTTAAACATTTAACCTCAAAACGTTTTAATTTAAAAGAACTCCAATAGCTTCGTAATGTATTCATTTGCTAAAGTAAACCGTAATAATTCTTGGAACAATTTTAGTTTATGAAAGCATCTCTTGAACTCATGATATTGCTGCTGTTTCGTTTCAGAGAGACAAAGAAAAGCTGTTCCACTTCCTTCAAAGGATGAATCAAACTAGAAACTCGCATGTTAAGAGAACCACGAGACCAGTTCGTTACCTGTTTTACTCCATTATTCATGAGTATTCATGATTAGAAAGGATGATTAACTCACTATATTTAATTAGTAATAAACTAAATAGATTGTAATTCGTTGTTGAATCGAACGAGTGAAGCATAATGGATCTGTTATTAGTATTACAGCCTTATTCTCTGCTAGGAGACAATGAACCGTGATGATGATTATTAAAATTAACATCCTGTGATCAGATGAATTGATTTCAAAGAAAGTTTCAGAACCTTTGCTATATCCATACGCTCCCATAGTGGATTATGTTTCATCACCAGTATAAATGCATGTTACAGGCCCCGCGAACGCTACTGGCACAGCGGGAGGCAACAGCTGTAGTGACTGAAGCAGTTACGAAAGTTCACTTAAAGGGTTATCTTAAAGGGAAAAAACGTGTCATGATTCAAATGTGTGTGGGATTGAACTATAGAACATCGCGGAAACGTTTAAGTGAAACTGGCTGAATATTCAAGTATAAATTTCCCGTTCGGCAAACATAAGCAAACATTAGTATCATTATTGTTATTACTAAGTCAAATAATTCGTTGCCTCAAGCCCTTGTTTGTGATAAGACAATGTTTATGTACCAAAGGCCACGTGTAATCTCTTGATAACAGGACACAGCTATACCTTGCTCTTTAATTATTGTCTAAAGGACAGAAATTAGATTGCCTACATTAGTTCATTACGAAGGGGACTATATGTAATATCGCAATTAGTTTCTATGCCGGGCGCACAAACAACCAAACGTTTGTGTTGACAAACTAAATCAGTCATGTACATGCTCGCCAAGTTTCGCCTCTATAAGTTCCATTGTTTGAAGCTCTTAAACAAGGCAAATAGGCTCGTGTTCAGCAGAAACTTGGCCATATGCAGCAACCAAATGAAAAAGGACTGGAACCGAGTTTGCTTATTCAATTCAATTCATTATGATGTGAACGCCAGATAACATCCAAAGTAACAATTTGTTGTTTTCATTTGGAGGAGTTTTGATGGCCTTTAACAATGTGGTGAGCTTTAAAAGTCATGAAAATAAAAGACTGCCTTTAATGTTGTTCGAGCAGTTGTCAGTCCAAGGAGAAGTGAATTAGCTCTACTCTTGGCGAGTGGTGCGGTATTTATATAATATATATTGCATGCTAGGCGGACGTTGCTGATATGATATGATATTGCATTGGTGGTCGGTTAGTATTGATAATATCTGAGAAAATTCATAAACTACTGCATCATCACGAATGGTGAACTGAGAAAGTCAGTAAAGTGAGCATATCCAAAAAGAGTGAAATTCCAGTAAGACGGTGCCAAAGATTACGACAATTGCTATTTCCATTTATTATTCTTATTATTTGGCAAAGTAAGACCGAATATTAGTTTGAGCCGAATTCAAATTACTAACTGAATAACGAAACTAAAGATCTTGGCGATTTAGCCTGTCCACAAGTTGCTCCGCAAAATTTCGATTTGCGCACAACTTTCATGTTTTCAGTCGCAATTGAACTACTTCAGATTTCGTGCAACTTTCCTTTTTGCTTTCAGCTGCTACTCATATCTGGCGAACCCTGGAAGTGACAATGGCTTGCGCAATCAGCTTTTAATGAAGTTTTATCAGATTTACAACAACGAGTTTGTGAAATATAGAGAAGGATTAGGTCGTATATACAATATAATGATCGATAGAAAACTGAATACTAGTTACTACCTCTTATACAAATAGCTACAAATGGTAATTATGACTGGTTTAGTTTCGGTTATAACTGAACCACTGTCAATGTTCAGCTCAGGGAGGCACGGACACCGCGTGAAGTGAAAATATCTGATTAATTCAGAATAGAATAGCGGATGCTCTTATTTTAATTTAGTAGGGTAGATCAGTCAGCCCATCCGTGGATCGAGCTGTTATCAATAGAGGCCCTACATGTTTAAAAAAGCTATACAAACTACGGTATAAAAATGAAGAGACTATTTAACTTGCTTTTGTACAATAAAGCATGGGAAACGAGTTTGGAGTAGGTAGAATTCGCAGTATCACATGAGGAGCGAGTTTTTATGTTACATTTGTCAAATTATAAGTCGTTTTATTTTGTATAAAACTACTTTATCGGGACAAACAATCTCTTCCATTTCAAAATTATCACCACAGGGAATAATTATAAACACTCGTCAAAAATTGGCCAAGAAACCAAAGACGACATAAACTAAAAATAATTCAATAACGATTAACGGAATTTTAGTTATTTAAAAGAAAATTCAAACGTTTTTCTTCCTCCGTTCAATTTATTGAGTTATGGTTTGCACGTCATAAAACCAAGCAATCTTATTCACTGACACCAGATAATGGACCGTTCTGTCGTCACCATATTTTTCAGTAAAATATAATTGTTTGACACGCACTCTACAAGGCAAAGTGCAGTTAAGTTTTAGTTTGAAAATGGAATTTTTTTAAAAAATAAATATTTATGTGAACATGCAGAACATGCTTGCCAAAAAATGTTTAAACGGAATAGAAAAGGGAATGAGAACAACAAAAACGACCAATTTTTTCAGGGCCAAGTTTAGCTTTTGTTAAACGCATTTATCACGAATTTCCGGCCGTCTGTGCGCGTGTGAACGTGACTGAACAGGCAATTATTTCGAAATGTATATTCATACGTGCGGAATAAACTGATAACAGATGTGAGATAAGTTCGAAAAAGTGTTTTGGTTAGTGCATGGCAGTAAGAGGCAGTAAATAGCAGTATTCTAATTAAGAAAACCAGGTTTTCTACGTCGTCGAGTATAAACCAAATCATGATGAATAAATCAACTGAAAGAAAGTTATGTGTTATGTTGTTCGCCGTGATGGTGGAAGTGGTTTGAACTGACGTTTCGAGTACTAGTCCCTTCGTCACGGAGGAGCTTCGTCCTTTGCTCTGACTAATTAATGGCCAGCGCTCGAAACGTCGCCTCAAACCTTCCAGCCTCAGGCCAGCTCACGGCCAACAACACAACACATTAACCATCAGTTCATTTATTCATTATTATAGTAAATAGACTTAGTTCATAAAAGAGTTTATGCTGTATCTGCATTTCTAATCCATCTTTTGCACAGGAAGTATTTATAATTCTAATTCGTTTCCATATATTACACTCAGGAAATGTTAGAATTTTACAAGGAGGACTGTGTCAAGTCAATACTGCCTTCAGTCACGTCGGCCAAGAGAGCTAATAGCTGAATCAGAAATACTACATGAAATTAACAGATTGAAATGAATTCCGAACAGTAAGCTGGCAACATTTAGGAAATGATCACCAACCAAGACTGAGAAATTTCCATCAAAGGTCCACGCAATTACATATTTTATTACATGAATTATTTTGCACTTGGAATTGAATAAACGCACCTATATAAGATATTACTTTATCATCACACACTGTGGGCGTTACTCTTTGGGAGAGATTAGCAGAATTTGGGCTTTGAGAGCAATACCTTTTTGATTGCAACAACCCCGTTGGCACAGTGGGAAATCAGAAACAGTTGATCAATAATTCAAGACTCAAGAGAGCTATCAAAAAGGCTAATTGCAAAACCTTCAAACATCCTTTTCCGTTGTCGCTCATCCATGTTGGCTTTCCTCACCAGCTGTCGCAAGTTCCGCCCACTGATGTGATTGAACGATAACGCACATCGCTCTGGTCCGATATCGATTAATTTAGCCCCAAGTAAAGTGCAAAAGTTCAAAATAGAAAATGCGACAGCTTTTCAAAACAGTACACGGAAAGGGGAAATAATGATATCAAATATATTAAATATTTGAGGGTTACAACTCCAGACGAAGACAGACAAAAAAGAACTGAACAGAAGAAAGACCACCCCCACTATATACAAACATGATCGAACTGGCTAGTGTCGCATGCAAAAAGAGGGAATGCAAGCAGAAAACTCTTTTTATGGATATATAACAATTATTGTAGCTGTATATTCAGTCTGAAATTGCGGCTCTACTAGTCTACTTTAACACTAATATATTTGTGCGTGTTGCGGGCGAGCTGTTTAATGTGCGTATACGGTATACCCAGCGATCAGGCCTTCCTGGACAGAAAGAGACAGGGGAAAAAGGCCTAACAGTAACACAAGTCGCGTCAAGCGGCATGTTTCTCCTTGAAAATCTGGGAGTGAGGCTCCGACAAGCTGATAGGCTGTTTAACAATTGGCTCTTCAAGCATGCACTGTCATTGGCTAATTCAAAGCATCATACTGCTGATGTTTTGATCTAACTAAATTTCTGGTTCTGATTACATGGAAATAATGACAAGACGCGGCATGTAGTTATCCAAGCTCACCGTACCTTGTTCTCTCCGACCAGTCATTAATAATAATGTTCAATTCACTCTCCGAGCTACCCTGCGAGCATGCAGAAATCTCTCATTTCCCCACGATGGGCCCTATATTTTACACAACAGGTACCATTCCAATGTAAATTTGTAATGAACAAAAGTGATTTATTTTACTAATAAAGGTTCAAATCGATCAGCTTTCTATTACATCTCATTTGTATTACCATCCGGATATTTACTGTGAAATGTAGGAACAACGTTGTTTCGTAGCTTCGCTAGTGTGGTCTGACATTTTGGTTCCCCACTTTAATCCCACAATGCAACAGTAACACGGAAAATCAAAGGCGGCTTCATACTGTGTACGCACAATGGTTTCTCCTTTCTAAAGGCAGAAAATTGTATTCCATACATATTTTTCACGAGTTTGTAAAACAAAGAATTAAACTTGTAAATAAACTGTGACGTAATGGTGGCGAAATAGGGCAATTCCATATATTCCAGAAGGCAATAAAATTTGGGCATCCATGAATTCGGTAGACAAAATGTAATTTTATCACCTTGTCGTTCAATACTCATGTATTTCAATACATGTATTTTATGTATTTTTAAATGTATTTTATCGGTCTGAGCAGTTGAAGAAAGTTAGCTTATTACCAAGACTTCTGGGTTTTTTTTCTTCAGCTGACTTTCTTCAAAAAAGTATATAATATCCAAGGATATTTTATATGTACAAAGATATGACTTTTATCAACA
>JANVCJ010084398.1:0-19137 GCA_026413505.1 Epizoanthus ramosus | reverse complement strand
ATCTTTGAATTATTTTTAAAAGTGATTAGCACTTATCCGGCGGATAGCTTATCCACCCTTTGAACAACCGGGTCCTGTCCCTAAAGGAATCATGGGAAGCATTACGAAAACATCTCTGTTGCGACTGCGCATGCGTGTATAGGAACATTACCAAGATGGCGGACTGGGGTTGGTAGAATGAGAAATAGTTTTGTTCTGAGTGCTTGTTTCAGCAGCATTTGTACCGATTTCTTATATTTTTTCTGGTTGATAAACACAGATGATGAAGAATTTGAGCCGCAAGGTTTCAGTGCCGTAAAACCGTCTGATAAGTGGGAAGGCGAGGACGAAGATGACGACTGTGTCAAGGTTTTGGACATTTTCTTTTCCCGCGGTTATAAAACTCATATATACTCGCTACTTGTGGACGATGATTTTCAAAGTTATTGCGTAATTTGGTCCTCAGGATAACTGGGATGATGACGATGAAGACAGCGGAGGGAAGACAGAAGAAAGTAAAGAGAAAACCGTTTCAGGTGAGTTAATATTGAAACATGTATTGTAGGAGTCGTGATGAATCATCACAAATTATCTGATTTTTGTTGTCTTGTCAGTTGTGCCAAAACCAAACTGTCTGTTGACGATGTGCTTTCTTCCGTTTTTTTCAATAATGAGTTAACGTTAAAAGTTAAAAGTCCCCACTGAGATCTCCGAAGCCCGGAGGATAAGACGACCAATGGATAATTTGTATTCAGCTGTTATGAAAGTTATTTCAAATTTCCTGCATTAGTCGGCTCTATGGTAATTGTATGTATTCATTGATCGTACACCATTAATAACACTGAAACGGTTATCAAGTCGTCGAACGTGATCGTGGTTGCAATTTTTTAAATTTAAAAGTATGGATACTAGATAGTATATCAAACACATGGCTCGTAGTCCCATGGGGGTACTCCATAAATGACAAATGTTTGGGTGATGTGCCACTGGGAATTTGAAACCCCTACTACTACTACTACTACTACTACTACTACTACTACTACTACTACTACTACTACTACTAATAATAATAATAATAATAGTGGCATTACCCAGATGTCATATCCACAGAGTGGCTCTTCATCCACTGGGGGACGAATGTCTTAATGTCCCTGTCCACGGACAGTGTAGCGAAGGAGGGTCGTACAATAATAAATGCATTAAATTAAATGTATTAAATAAGAGTTTTATTATTATTATACTATATTATCATTTTTTACTACTAGACCTAGTTATTATATTTAATGTAATTTTTAATTTTAATACTAATGTCATGCGCATTTGAACATTTATATTGAAACTGCGCAATATAAGTGCAATAAATTATAGTTATTATTGTTATTATTATTATACAACTCTCGGCAAATGCCGGGAATTAAACCTGGGCCCTCCTGGTTAGCAGTTCGAGTTGACTAACAGACTGAGCTAAATGCGCTCACTACCCATTAACCATCTGGACCATGTTAGCTGGATTTTGTAACACTATTCCAGACTAAAAGCCAAAAATACCTACCCTATACCAGACCATTGGACAGTTTGTTGTATAGAAGTATCACTGACGTTCCTTTTAGGTGAAAACTTCATTTGTGCAATTAATACCTTGTGATTAGTTGTTTTCTAAACCATATTTCTTTCTTTGTGCCCTCTCTAAAATACAGATTTTGGATTTCTCTCCCCCTCGCTCTCAATCAAACACCAGGGACTTGCCCATAGAACACAGAAAAGCCAGGTTTTAACTAGTGACTGAAGCAGGAGCCTTCAGTTCCAGTGAAAATCGAGAAAGAAATAGAAGCTCCACAAGTGGGGAGAGAGAGGGAATTAAAGCTTTCCTTCTCCTATTGGGTTGTTCCAGAAACCATTCCCCTACCACTGATGGCATTAATTAATTATAGTTTTATTACATGTAGTTTTATCTTAGGACTGTGAATTGGGTGATTTAAATTTATATGTAATACTTATCATCACTTAGAGTATTTATGATTAGGATTTAGGGTATATAGATAGGCATCTTATTTTACATGCATGTAAAGTGTCATTGGAAATGCAAATTGAAAAGGTGCTCTATAAATTCTAACTATTATTATTATTATTATTATTGAGATTTTACTCCCCCATGCATTCTGAAATTCTGAAAAGTTCTTGCCCCCCATGTATTCGGAATTCCACAATCGTGATCCCTCCCCCCTCCCCTTCGGAATTCCAGTTCACTCTAAGACCTCCTCGGAATTTCAAGTCAGACCTCCTATCCTTGTGAAATGTGAGTCTCTTCAATCAGAACAGTTTGTTTTGGACATATAAACTTGGCTGTGCAATTTGTCATCCATCATCCGTGCTGTGCTTGGTGACATGCATGACATAATATCAGCAAAAGCTTAACAAAAATTATTTTATAATTGTTTTTGCTTTCAGGGTTCACCAATTTGTGTTTTCTGTTAAATAAATCACACCTTTTTTGAAGTTGGGTGTAAATAAAAGGTAAATAAAAGGATCTGGTATTGAATTGTAGAAGGTGACACTGTATTGTGATAACTGGACAATCACAATGTTTAGAATCACCAGTTCGTACATTGATCACCAACTGTTTCTCTGTTAAGACAGGTCAAGCTAGGAATTTAGATTCAGGTTTGTTAGTGGCCAAGTTTACTGTTGTGGATCGTTGTTCCAATTTTGGCCTAAAAAGAGAATGGTTTGGAGGGAAAATATCCAACATCATTCCCTCAGTCAACTGGTTTTGGTGTTGTCAATATGTTTATGCTCTAAAACTGAAACTGGTAATCAGGGTAATCGTATGGACTTAGGATTTCCTGAGGATTAGGTAGCTTGAGTCTTTAAACTAATCCCTTCAAAAATTTAACAGGCCATGTTGCCAGATGACTGTACTTTTGAGAGATTTGGTCCAGTTCTCGTCGGTAATAACCAGCTTTGCATTGTTAGCCCCATGAATTACCATGCAATTTGAATTTGCCACAACTTGATATTTATTTACAGCTGCAGTTTATGTGGTCAGCTGGGGGTCCTCTATTGTTTCATTGTTTGAAGCATCAGTTGGAGTAATGAGTAAGCCATCACCAGAGTCCAGTGTGATGCAGTCTTACTAGTCTACATGTGCATGTATGGTAATGTAAATAAAAGTATAATTTCTCTTATTTTGTGGCAGTCCCGGTAAAGAAAAAAAGGACGTTGAAACAAGTCTTGAAAGAGAAAGAAGAACAGAAATTAAAAGAAGATGAATTAAGGAAAGAAATAGAGGTAATTGTAATATCCACCAGTTGTGGAATGGCTTTTCTTGCTCCTGTAAAAATCTGATGGTTTGAGAATATACATGTGTACTAGATAAATACATGTAGCTATTAAAGATTCCTTTAGTGGGCTCAATTTGACCTCATAATGAATAATAATAATAATAATAATAATAATTTTTAATTTTTAACAATGTGCCATTTTTAAGAAATAAAGTATTATTATTATTATTATTATTATTATTATTATTATTATTATTATGTTATATTTATACCACGCAAATTCAACATACGTTTTCAAATGCGCTATGCATGAAAGTGAATATTCAGTGGACGCTGCTGCTGTTACAATCAGTGCTTGTGTACATGCATATAATTTGTAGTTCTGCTAAAATGGGAAGCTTCAGCTTGTGAATGACTTAATTTGGAACTTCTAAAGCCTTTACTAAGTCAGATGTAGAAGAATGTTGTAAAAAGAAATGGTGCATGTGCCGGTCCAAGTGTATGTTGTGATTGGTTAATTTAACTAATGTATGTATGTAATTATGTACTATGTGTTCACAGCAGCTACATAAGCCGTGTATGTGGCAGTTAGAATAATTGTAATCACGGAAATATGTACATGTACACTTTTTTTCAGACTGAATTTTCTGTTGTTTCTTGTTACATAGGAAGCAAAGCCTCCAACAGAAGAAGAATTATTAGCAGAAAAATTACGAAAACAAAAGTTTGTATTCTTACAAGTTTCTTTCATTTAGATAATAATACATCTAATGTCAAATATGATGTGACATGCATGTACATGTGTATACACTGTTCATGTTATTTTTCCCAGTATTACAGGGTACATTGTATGCCATTTGTTTTACCACAGTTGTTGAACTATTTTCAGTTCATTTATCTGTACCCTTTTCTACTTAGAGGAGGGCCTGCCCTTAATAGGAATGTTCTAAAATTATCACCCAATCAGAGAGCTTTATTGAGTGACTTGGAACAGCCTGGATTGACTGTGTTTGTATGCATTGTGATACCAGCTGCTCAAGCAGCAGTAATTAATATGATGTACATGTACATGTAAATAGATCTAGGCATTAAAGGTGCACAGAGACAGCAACTTTTTAAGCTATGTTCGACCACAACAGTGAACAGCCAATTACTGAGGGCTCGGATTTGGGTGATCATCGTAAAGTCATGGAAAATGAAGTTCAGACATGTATTTATTTATTTATTTATTTGTAATGTATTTTGTAAAAAAAGGTATTTGTCAGATCAATTGCCATTAAGCTCTGCTTGCCTCGACTAGCCTTTGCTATCTGCGAGCAGGGCATGCTTACTTATTGTACATGTAGATGTAAATATCAGTCAATAAAACCTGTAAAAACTTGTAAAGGTTGAACAGGTCCATTTATATCATTTTGGGGGTACATGTAAATGGTAACTCAGAATTCACTGTAAGACCATTTCTGTAGGTACACGTACTTATCAATAAACAGCAGACGTACATGTACATGTAATGTCATCTATTAATAAATGATTAATAGTGCTACATTTTGAAAAATATTTCAGACTTGTTGAAGATGCCGACTTGGAAGTAGCAAAAGACACATTTGGTATGTAACTTAATGCTTCCTTTATAGGCTGATTTCTATATAGTGCTGATCATCACCGATCAGCACCTGGGGACAGTTCTGTCTTCACTTATTGCCTACAGTGAGTGACCGTCAACAGTCATGGGGAACCATTGCCAACATCATCACTCAGTCGTCTCCATTTGTCAATCACTGACCACTGTAGATGAGTGCTGATTGTTAGTGATGGTTAGGGATGGTCATCGATCTTTACTGGTGATGGTTCCTGGCATTAGAGATGATCAAGATTGGACCATCCCTGATGATCGACAATAATTGGCAACATACTGTATATGGAAACCAGCCTTAAGGGCAAGCCCTACTAAAAACATCATTATACATGTAATGATTTGTGTTTGTAAATATTATTTTTGCGGGATAAGAAAACGTAATTCACACTATACCCTCCAAACAAATCCTGAGCTTCCTGGCATGACTTGACACATGTATCAGTTACAAAACTACATTCAGGGATGGAAATACATGTAAGGCAAAAACACCTGACATAAAAAACCCATGCATGTGCTGTTGTCATGGTATTTTCTAGTTGTTGCTTCTTATTGTCACGAACACATTGTGGTAAATTTCTTGCAGACTGATGGTTTTGTTTTCACAATTGATACAATGTTCGGTAGAATATGTGATTAATATCTTCAAAGTTGCTATTCCACTTTTTAATTGTGGTAAACTGCTTGCCATATTGAAATAATTTCAGAAACAGAGCACAACATGTACGTAATAGACATTACAAGCACAGATTCGTTTTTCACAATGAAGCAACCTTGTGGGAATCCTGCATTTTGAGAGTATTTCTGTCTCGTTCCAACACCGTGTGCTCATCTCCCTCTTTGTGAGGATTCTTATGAGTTTGGTGCAGGTGCATGGTTTAAAAAAATCAGGTGCTTGTGCAGTGCAGTAATCACAATGTTAATAATGATAAATTAAAGGTTCATAGATAGGATAAATCGAAATAATGTTAGTGACCCAGTTTTTGTTTAAAAGCTGGCAGAGTCTGTGCCTGGGCCACCGAATCGGGCAGTCTGTTCCACTCTCTTATTGTGCATGGGATAAATGACCACATGTGGTAGTTTGTGCGTGATGCTGGCACTTCGAAGCCCTCGCAATTCATGTGTCTTGAAGGGCGTCTTCACCGTAGCTTTAAGTCATCATTTGGCCATTTCAACTAGCCCATTTTTGATCTTATATAGCATTGGCGAGTCTCTGGTTTTTCCGTCTTTGTTCAAGAGACATCCAATTTAGTTCCTGCAGCATTTCTGTGACACTCGAGGTATAATTGTATCGGCCAAGTGCAAACCGTGCTGCCCTTCGTTGCACCTTTTCCAGCTTATTGATGTTTTCCTTAGTGTGCGGGTCCCAGGCTACACAAGCATATATTCTAGTGTAGGTCGTACAAGGTTATGGTAAGCAGAGGTCTTGACGGTAGTTGAACTTACTGTAAGGTTTCTTTTGAGGAAACTCAGAGTTCTGTTGGCTTTGCTGGTTATATTGTCTATGTGCCTGTTCCATCTCAAGTCAGAGGTGATGGTGACACCCAGATATTTTGCCGAATCGGCTGTGGCCAGAACCTTTCCATGCAGCTTGTACTCGTGTTCGATCATTGAACACTTGCGGCCTATTCTCAATACTTCACACTTCTCTGGGTGGAATTCCATTTTCCACAATTTCTCCCATAATTATTGCTAATTTGTCTAGGTTGTCTTGCAGTATTTGACGGGAAGTAAAAAAAACAGTGAATTCTTATTAATTTGATGGGAAGTACATGTTGCCGGCAATGGGGTTGTTTGCAGGCGTCGAAAATCTCTGGTCGCCGACCAAAAAGGAGAACCCAGTGTATGTCTTGACATTATACAGTACCACTGGATTGATTATTAAAATATATTTCATTTTGTTTTCATTCTAGGAATAACAGGAAAAAGTATAGATTCTCTACAACCTTCGTCTAAGAGTGAATTTGCAGAATTAAGCAGATTGTTAGTTGAAAAATTATCAAGTTATGAGGTATGATACAATGTAGTTATAAATTGCTAGTGTTAACAGGGTAGTGTCAAGCTACTATTAATTTTAAATATAATATTCCAAGAAAATCAGCAAACCACATGAATTGTTGAACCTTGTAAACATGTAAGTGAAAGAGTTTTTGATAAACTTAGTAAGAGCAGCGCACACACAGCCATGTTGATTTGTCCATTGATACAAGAAATTGCTCTCTAATTTCTCCACTCATACTGATCAATGATATACATATACATGATTTGTACAGTACACACAATACGATACAATACAATACAAAGTTTAATCAAGTCTTCCCCAAGGGGCTTTTCAGAAATGATTGACAATATTATTATAAAAAATTTAAAATTACAGCAATGAATACAATAGAATGAACAATTGTAAACATTATTCAATTGGGCCACAGTCTGCAGTCATCAACTGGAAATGTCAGGGCACATGCATCCTCTATGACTATGTATAATTATATACTTTTTATAAATTTATATCACAAAGTGGAGTTATCGTACTTTTCCATGCAACAGCCTCAATTACATTTATACAACAGTTTGTTTGAAAGGATAAAAACAAGTTAGAACCTTTTTTTTGAAGATTTAAGGAATCCTAAAACGAAAAAAACTTTGTGAGAAAAATGACAGAACTTGTTTATTGTTAAACTCAATTATTCTTTGAAAGTTTTGAGGTTCATAGCCATCACACAAACAAGAACGAGGCAAAATCCTTTGCCTATTTTTGTAGTTCGATAGTGATGGCCCCACCATCTTGAACTATGACGTCAGTGAGTTGCTGTTACGAGGCCCTGGACCATATTTTTGTTTTGATTATTGACCATGTATGGCCTGGGAATGGCAACGCATTTATGTCATAATCCAAGATGGCGGGCCCATGTGATGACTGTCAAAGTGCATTTGCACAAACATTTTTGCTCTGTTCTCGTTTGTGTGATGATTATGGACTCCTTAAAACTCCACAGAATAAAATTTGAATACAACAAGTTCTTTCATTTTGCTCACAGGGTATTTTCCACTTCAGGAGTCCTTTAAATGATAAAATGTAATAAGTTACTAACTGCATGTATTAATACTGTCTAATATATTTGGTCAACTCACACAAATGTGTCATGCAAGTTTTCATGTTGATACTAATAAAATCTCACCCTGTACATACATACATACATGTACTCTGATTTGGTCTGTACAACCTGAATTATGAAAGATGCTGACAGCATATCATTTTGTAAGAAAAGATATCAAATACCTTGAACACTTCCTATTGATGTAAATTAAATTTTTACACATACATGTATTAAACAAGTGCGTTAGGATTTAGGATACAACTACTCATGTATAAAATGTGTTAATGTTTGGGAAGTGACTTCAGATAAAAGGTCCAGTACTTTGGGAGAGGTGATCGATACATCTATTTTGATCACCACCACCCCCCCCCCTGGGTTCTTATGAATCCATCCACAGGGATGGCAACTGATTCAACAACCAACATAAGGAGAACTGAAGTGTTACAATATATGCCTTTGACTGTGTAACCCATCTGAAGTGCTGTACTATGTAGAACTTTGGTTCTAGTTTCTGCATCAGTGAATGTTTAGTGATTCTTGAATGTGTTTCTCAACAGAACAGTGTGGAATATGTACCATTCTTGGAGGTTCTACTTAGAGATTTATGTGCAGGATGTAAGTATTTTGAATTAAGCAATGAAGAATGGTTCAAGTGGGATTCTTGAAAATCTCAATAAATTAAGAAAACAAAAATGGCACAGTTACTTTTTACCAAAAACTTGAGTATGATATCTTGAATAATATCAGAGGAATAACCAGCGGAATGGCAGAGGCATGGCAGCATTTGAAGAGAATGTTGTCACATAGCCATGCCTTCTTTGTAAAGTTTTTGAAGACTTGTTGTTCAATGTACATGTACACTATTTGAACTCGTGAGCTCGTTTTCTTTTAATATTGGTGATGGATTTATGTATGAGCCCAAATGTAAACAGTGACATCATACTGATAATAATGTCAGATACATTTGAATATTCACATATAGTATGTAGAAAAGCATATCAATTTTTTTATTATTTTGTGGTTTATATGTGAGTGTACATGTAGTAGTATCACTTAATCGTATTACAAATATGTTAAATAACACATGCAATCACATAATTAAATCTAATTAAAGTAAAGTTTAGTAGAGTTAGCAAGAAAGACGATTGGTATCTAGAACAGCTTGTACTGCCATTGCCAACAGGTATTGGTAGTACACACCGTGTCCAACAAAATATCTCGCAGCATTTTACATGTACAGTGTGGATTTACCAGTGTGTCATGGATCCTCCCTACCTACACCCCCCTGATGTTACCCTTCCAATCACCATCAGTTGATTAGCATATACTTTGAAATTTTATACATGTACATGTATGATTCCACACAAACTATACTAAACATTTAATTGATGACAAGATGAACATTTCTTACAGTGGAGGGTGAAGATATCAAGAAATTAGGAAGCACTTTATCAATACTTGCGTCAGAAAAAATAAAAGCACAGAAGGTAAGCTATTTTCAGTTTTCATTCATGTGAAAGTGTATTGATCAACCATTTGTTGTCGCTAAACGTTCTTCAAATGTTGGCAGTCGCTTTCTTGAACAAAACAGTTTTTGAGAATTACTCAAACTAGAACAAACAAAGGGTCAAAATAAGTTAGCCTGGAAGGGAAATGGAGGAGTGGAGGGGATGGCATATAACTCTGAGAATGATTGCTAAACATTTATAGATAAGTTTATACAGTCATGTACAAACATATTATTCAGTTCACATATATGCATGTACAGTACATGAGTTGTGTATGTGAGGATTGTTATATAGCTAGCCTGAAAAGCAGAAACTCTCCTTGGCCTTGAAGATATTTTTTCTCCCCACAAGAGACACATCTACATGTACATGTAAATATTAAGTTACCGTAGCTGTTACATGTGCATGTAATCCCATTTAGTGGTATCAATATGTCACATCTTCATAGTAGTTTTGTTTGGTCAGATCCATTCATTTATTATGAAGATATTCAAAGTGTGTGCAGCTGTGCAAAATATTCACACAAATAATTTGAAAATTTGAATATATATGAATTAATGGAACTGACTAGCATAGCAACATCATTGGACTGGATTGACTGCAAACTTATTTATAGGCGTCTCTCTTGAGGAGAAGACATCAGGCCAGAGGATTGCTGTCTCGCTATCCATATGTCTGCAGTATACATGTATCTATGTCTGTCTGTCTGTCCCCTCCATGACTATTACTCTTTTCAGTTTCCCAATTAGCTGTAGAGCTAAGAATCCTAAGATTATTGGGTGGACACATTCCCACAAGAAGAAATTGGAAATAATGTGACCAGGACATACCCCAAAACACAATCGTATTGTGATGTGTTTATGATGACTGCAAATTTTAACAAATCCATCCAAGTTTTAAACATGGAATTTTTCAACCACAAAGGAAGGAGTCACAAAAGAGAACCGTCAGTGATGAGTCGTGTTGAAATGATTTGTGTTGTTAAATCTGATAGGGACCCAAGAAGCAGAAAAAAACTAAGAAGGCGACATTAACAGGCGCAAGTGCCAAAGCTGGTATGAGACAAGAGATGGATGCGTTCGGTGAATACGGCAACTATGCTGACAATGACTTGGACGACTTCATGTAAAACTGACATATGCAATCCTAATGTCAGTATCCATATAAGGCAAATAACACAAATGCCGTGAAATTACTATTTGTAGTAAAATACGAAGAGAAATACAGGTGCACTTTCTAGCTTATGAAAGGCTGTACAAGAATAGAAAAACAAAGATGATAGAACCATTAGAAACAATTACAGAACAATCCTTGGGACCCTGGGGAGAGGGGAGGGGAGGGGACAAGCAGGGAGGGAGGGGTGACAAAGGTTGCCTCTGCCCTGTCTCCCTGCCTCTCTCATCGTACACCTTGGATCCTGGATGTCACGTTTATGTGATAGTTTCTAGATAGTTTTATAATCTCCGAGGAAAATTCGAACAGCATTGAAGACAAGAGAGTCGAGGTACAGTACAAGGCCCGTAAACCGGATATTCCTAATATTTAAAAGTCTTACCCTTTCACTATTAGCAAAATGAGTAGTTTGATAACGAAAGTAATGAATTTTTCACAAATTATACAAATTTTCTTTGATGATTTAACCAATTCAGCAAACCGACATGTGTTCTATGACGTCTCGTGAGGGAATAGCACGACAGAAAATTAATGTGTCGTGTTTAGAGCTGCAACTGCTGATGAACTGTTTCTCACTCACTAGTAAAAAATGAGATGTTTCAAAATGTTCTTCAACATTTGTAGCTATGAATTTAGCAGTAAATTCTGCACGATCTTGGTTTCAATGTTGGTTTTAATAGCGGCAATTTTTCAGTGAAAGATGACTTTCCAAAGTACAAGTTCATGTACATTTGGGGGCAGGGGAGAGTTTTGAGGACACAAACCAACCATTTTAGGGATCATGCTTCAACCGCCTCCTCTATGACTCGGCTCCCTCTGATAACTACTTGTCGATCAGTTTCTTTCAACTTTTAAATTGGAACAATTTGCTGCCAAAAGCAACTAGCTTTCAAAATGCATAAATGTTTGATAGATCTATAGCGGCCACAGCTACATCAGTATATCGAAAAAGATGATACGCTTCTCTGACACTCAAGATGCCGGCCTTATGGTCGAAAATGCTTTACATTTTAGCAGTTTAACCTTTCCACCTGCATGCATTCCTGCTAAACGTTGTAGCTACATGTATTTATATCACCAACATGCATAAGGTCTGTGATAAACCCACACAAGGTCAACAAAAACTGCAGAAGGGTATATTAAATGTTAGAGTTTATAATGCATTGGAAAGCTAGACGGAAGGCTGGAAACATGTTAAAATCGATTTCGCTAATAGCCCTCGGTTTCCGAGGCCGTCTTGGCAGGCAGGGTCAGTCCTCCCATACGAAGGTCTGTAGTTCAGTGGCACTTGGACAAGACACTCTTGGGAAGATTGTAATCACAGCAAACTGCAAGAATCGACAACTTAGTTGAATATACATGTAAGTTATTGAAATAGACATCTCTTTATTCTAATTGCACTAATATTAATTTTTGATGATGTTTGCATGATTGCAGTTTTGTTCGCCTGTACCATCACTACACTTCAAAAAAAGGCCAGAGTGGCAAATATAGAAGACTGTATTTTTCATTATAAATAAACGAGTATTTGGAACTGTAATGTAAATCAAGAATGAAAAGTATTCTATAAAAGACTGGGATACTATTTGGGATATGTGGCATTTTACGGCCAAAATTGAATAATTCAAAGCAAACAAACTGCCGTGTGTGAACAAAAAGCAGCTCAAAAATCTCCAAATTTCCTATTTATGGATATATATTTGTACATGAAGTCGTTTTCAAACTTACCTTGGAGACAGTGTTGTTGGTTTTTGTAGAATTACTTGGTCTGTTTTCTGCAATTCGAATTTTTCCACAGAGTGTTTTGGCAAATTGGCCCGAATTACAGATATCTGTATGGGATGACTGAACCGTGAAAGATACCCCCCCTCCCTCCCCACCTCGTTCCCAGGGCCCTTTCACTTTTCCGGTGATGTGCATGTGAAGTTTTATACTGAGTTGCTGATAGTAACAACAACGCTTTATTCGCTGGATGAATCACATGCTTTATTTAAGCAATATAAAACGGCTGCGAGTGTCTATAAACTGTGATATAAACACGCCGGAAGTTGTAGAACACGAGAGAAGTTCTCAAAAATAACTTTTAAAAAAATTGAACACCTGTCGAAGCCGAGTGTCTCTCTCGTTTCTCGAGTGCTCTACCACTTTCGTCTTGCTTATATCACAATTTATAAACATGACTAGCCGTGTTATATTGCTTTTATGAAATAAAAAGAAGACGAAGATTTTTCCATCTGTTAGCCAATCAGAACGTGCTTTATATCTACCCTATTTTAAAATACTATATAATAATGATATAATGCTGTCTGTAATCTGTATTCCTGTGACAACCTGTTCATGCATAGTAAGCTCGCAGTTAACTCAAAGCCTGATTCAGAAATAAAGTCTCAGCAGTATGGTAGGCAGTAAACTGTGTCTTGTATGCAGAAACCTCTTGAGTTGGGAGTACTAGCAATAACGTATCTTCACCAGCGGTTGGCATTTTCAGCCCCGTGGAGTGAACATGTCTGTATTTAAAATTTCTTTTTGAAAAAAAACTGGTAAACTAGTTTCTAAGACAACTAGGTTTTCTACGTCGGCGAGTAACTGAACGATGATGTGTTATGTTGTTCGCCGTGAGGGTGGAAGGTTTGCGCTGACGTTTCGAGCGTAGCCCTTCGTCTGCGGAGCAAGAGACGGGGTTGTAAATGAAGTTGGGATTATAAAAACATAATTTGGATAATGTATGCGAATTTAAAATCGAATTGAAGGTACGCTATAGAGTATAGGTTAAACTAGTGGTTACCCGAGGTAAAGGAAGTGCTGTCGAGCTTCTTCCATATTTGCCTCGGTTCTCCGGGAATCTCTTTGCTCTCGGTGCACCAAGTTAACCGAACATAGCTCTGTAGGACAGGCGGTTTTGTGGTTTATCTCGTTGCTGGTTCGATCGCGGGAAATAGAAACCGCCTGTCTTACAGGCCAAGGGAACACAGCAGAGGCTTTTCATTTTTTGTTTCGCGAAACATCAATGTTTTTGTTTTTCCATCAGCAGTTTCGTGTAAAATAACCGCGGGCGCCGGGGGCCACGCGAGACAACTGCGTAATTGTATAGTACACAACAACGTGCCATTACGAAACGACGGAACGAATCCACGCCAAAATCGAGAAATTGTACGCAAATGTGTGCTGTCTTGCTTCGCTCGACAGCAATTGTTAAGATGTGAAGACACAAACAAAGGCAAGATACAACAACAAAACGGATGGAGAAGAGCCCACAGCAGGTAATAGAACAACCGTTGGCGCCGAAATACACGACTTGGCAAGATTGGGAAAAGGTCAATACGTGTATGTAAATGAGAAGCGCTCGTTGATTTTAGTTCGAACACTTTTTTCTAAAGAACCTGTAAAACTTAAAGAACTTAAAAAACTTAAACCTGTAAGATTTAAATTCCTTGTTTATCGTTTTTCATGGGAATTCGAGCCTGTTTGTTAGCTATGTCGTGCTGACGAGGCCCGACAAGGCCGAAACAGCTCTCCACGGTTGCTAACACTCGGGCTCCTATTATTTGTAGGGTCCAGTACAGGCTTAGTCCTTCTAACCCGTGAGGCCTCGGTGCCCATTTTACTGGCTGTGTACATATCATCAGCACGGATGTGCAACACTGCAGTATTAAATTCCTTCCCTCAAGTCACACTTCAATTTATTAACAATGCCGTGGCAAGAAGGGCCAAAGCCAGATGCTATTCAGGTTACAGAAGAGACAAGCAATATCAAATAAATTCCTAAGTTCATTTATTTCCACAAAATCACATTAATTTTACATTCTTTAAATCATTACAATCACTAAAACTGTGGTTTAAGATGGCCTACCAGTTAAATACCTATATATAGGTTAAGCAGCATTTCTAAATAAGTTTAAAGTAAAATAAGTGTACTGAGAGACTTGCGGAATGTGATAGCCAAGTATTTATATGAATCAGTAATATCTTAATAGATCGAGTTTTGAAATTCAATTTGTTTGAGTGTAGATTATTTAATTCTCTCAGTTTCTTTAATTTCGTAAGCTTTTAGTTTAAGATGACTTGAGCCGAAAGCAAGTGCAGAATTGCACGCATTTTAGGTATTCCAACTGACGACCAGTTGCTGATTTCTGTTTTATTTGAGGGGAAATTTGATACCCCTGCCACTGATAACTTCAAAGTACTAGCCTATATATTATTTACAAGTTTATATGGCAAAATGTTCAAATGATAACAACAATATCCTTTGTATAAATACTGAACATAACTTACCCCCCCCCCTTTCAAATACTCATTACATTTTTCTTACCCCTATACATTTTGGGATCGGCTCAGTTCTCACTTGAGTGCATTTTTAAACCCGATTACTGAAATCCATTTTTCATGAGTCTCTACCCTCCACTGGCGTGACTCGCGTGACAGCCACGTTTTCATTCATTTCTTCATCGCTTTCCGTTTGGCTCTTTCTATTCTTCACAAACAGGTTCACCAAGTCGCAGAATAGCGAAAGGAGCTCAGTCAGCGTGATAACGGACACACCGATAAACAATCCCATCTGTCCTCCAATGTCCGCTAGAAGATTTTCCAGCTGCAATAGAATTAAAATGCATGTACTTCAAATATAGATATGCCATATGTATTACATTTGAACACAACTACATGTCGCTGAAATAAAAAAGAAATCAGTAACTGGTCATCAGTAGGAATACATAAAATGTGTGCAATTCTAGAGGGAGACTGAGAAGGCGGGGCAGATGTGAAGCATTTAAAATGTCTGAAACTGTCCGATCTGGGGCCAGGTGAATTTGCTTAAATTTAGCAACTTTGACATGTAGCTCCACAAATATTGGCTAAGTACAATCCCTGGGATCAGAAGCCCCGCCTCCCTCCCAATTGATCAACTTAACATTGACAGGTGCAACCTATATCGAACAGAGAACTCTGTGATGGGGGTGGGGTGGGGTGGTGTATGAGCCACAATTCTAGCTATACTCCAGATACGTATTGCATTATAGCGTCCTCACTCCCACTTGCCCATAGATTACTTACAACGTAACATCACAAATTGCTAATAGATTTGAGATTAACATTCACATTATTAGAACATATATATAATAGGAAATATTCGAAATTAGTATTTACCGAATCAGCGAATATTGCTTTTTGCGCGCTCTGATTGGTTAATCAGAATACTAACATCCAGTGATATTCACTTCCGGCCACTCGACAACTGAGCACTCTTGGACAAATAAAGTTAACTGAATGTAGTGCAGCGCTGTGAATATCCCATATATAGTTAGCCAGAAAGTGAATGGACCCTCGCTGAGAAAGAGAGGTTAAGTGATTAACGCCGGCCTGTGAGAATCACTTAAAAGATCACCTACACATGCAAAAAAAGGGCGTTGGCCTTGAAACCAGGGGAATTCTGTGTGGGGCATGCCACCCCAGCCTCGGAATACTTACCCTCTTCCAGACCAAAATCTACTAAATTCCATGCCCTATTTCTGTCTGCTATTTTCATGCCCTGTTTCAGTCTAGTTTTCGCTTTCATGCATACTACGGACGTGATTTTTTTTTCTTGGATAAATAGCTGTCAAAAGGAATGT
Source organism: Epizoanthus ramosus (assembly GCA_026413505.1). NCBI lineage: Eukaryota > Metazoa > Cnidaria > Anthozoa > Zoantharia > Epizoanthidae > Epizoanthus > Epizoanthus ramosus. The sequence continues at coordinate 2,859 of JANVCJ010084398.1, read as the reverse complement.
GTGCAACTTTTATCAGACCATAACCTATTCCAGACTAAAATGGCTAATATATACCCAGTTCCAGGCCAAACCGCCCGAAAATCATGCATACGATGCAGTCTATCAGACAAAACATGCCCGTTCTCAAGTATGAAAAGTACGAGTCTCCTCCCGCTTGTCCTCCCTCGGTCTTGTATCAATATGATCGCATCCAAATATACAGCTCCTAGGTCAGCAGGTGCTGACATAGTGCAGACACAGTTCTCCACTGTATACACAAATTATATATATATAACGCGGCTGTATGAAATATAATCTCCTTTGATGCTGTTGACTTGTCAGTACACCCACCTTGTAATCGGGAACTTGAACAATTCTTTCTTCGTCCATCGAAGCGAAATAAATACCAACTTTGGACACCTTTTCTCTACAAAGAAATGATACTTTTCAAATATCAACATAGTTCTAATAACCCCTGCACTGCTACATTTTCCAGCTTTTGCTTCAACTCCTTTATTGTGAATGAATATTTCCGTAGTGACATCATAATAGCCACAAATTTTGTTTTGAAATTACTGTCGTCTGTTGGATAGAAACTAGCTAACAGAGTTTACATTTCCTAGATGTATATATACTGATATGTAAATACTGTAATGGCAAAATAAAAATGAATGAATGAATTGCAAATTTAGCCAAAGTATAAATTAGGTCTCGACGGCCAGTAGCCTGACCTCAGGCGCTAATTTTCTTTTGCAGCGAGAAAATGAAAATTAGCGAGAAAAGGGAAATTAGCGAGAAAAGGGAAATTAGCGAGAAAAGGAAAATTAGCGAGAAAAGGAAAATTAGCGAGAAAAGGAAAATTAGCGAGAAAAGGAAAATTAGCGAGAAAAAGGAAATTAGCGAGAAAAGGAAGATTAGCGTCTGAGGTCAGGCTAACGGCTAGGCACTTTGTATAACATCGTACCTTGGGGGAGGGGGTCATTTGGACCCTCTCATGAGATCCAATACACTAACACCAACCTAAGCTTGGTTACAGTTACTTGTTGATTAAGTGCTGTTGCTATAGCAACATCCATCCACCTCTGTAATCATTGCAATTCTCATGCTTAGCGTAAAGAACAAATTGTGATTACTTACCTCACATCATCTATGGTAGCTACATTGTATCTAGGATAATCAATTTTTGAATATTCTTACTGATTAAAAACACACCTTTTTTAGCAGCAATGTGAAAAACAGGTAAGGGGGAATCAGTGTTTCATTGAAAAGTCCCATGTGTTAAAACAAAACCATATTTATATAGTTTACTCTGTACATTATGACAACTCTCTGTGATAGAAGTTTCCAGGACATTGCAGTTCGCATGTTTAACGTAAAGAACAAACTATGTTTACTTACCTCACATCATCTATGTCTGAAAAATTAATTGCCTTGTGAGATGTACGGTTTAAATTTGTTACAAGTTTCTGAACTTCTCCCTGCAATAATTAAGACAAATGTAATCATCTAGCAACAGAAACAGTAACGGTAACATAACACGGACAACAGTCAACAGTAACGCCATGGTAATACCAACGGTAACAGTAATAACAGCAGTAAAAATAACAGCAACAATATCAGCAACAGCAACAGCAACAGCAACAGCAACAGCAACAGCAACAGCAACATCAACATCAACATCAACATCAACATCAACATCAACATCAACATCAACATCAACATCAACATCAACATCAACAGCAACAGCAACAGCAACAGCAACAGCAACAACAAAAACAGCAACAAAAACAGCAGCAGCATCAAAAACAGCAATACACCAGCACCAGCAACAGCAACAGCAACAGCAACAGCAACAGCAACAGCAACATTTAACAACATGGGTCTCCTGTGCTACAAATATTCTTAGAGCAATGTGGCCAGACAATACGGTAACGATATGACAGGCAATTTCTCTGGTTGAAGTTTTGTAAACTAAATTAATAAACACAGCCATAAACGAGTTCATTACCTCTCTTCTCTAATGTCTTTAATTTCTTCCCTTGTTTCGATTTCCAGCATTTCCTTCTTCTTCGTAAAGGCAGCTTCGGTCAGCTCAACAGGGTTCTCTTCATGTTCCAACTCCTCCAGTCTTCTGCGGGCCTCGTCCACCTGCCGGCAGAACATTTTGATACTTGAAATCTGACTGTGGCGAACGTTGTGTGAAGATTTTTGTGGCGATATTGCGTTAAACGTTTCGTGTTAAGCTTTAAATCTATCTTGACACGGAATTTGTGGGTTAAGTGTGCAACTGTGTGTGTATGTGTCCGACAGACTGACATAAACCCGACAGACTGACTGACAGATAAATTGACAGACAGACACACAGACATACAGAAACACAGACAGGCTGACGAACAGATAGAAGAACAAACAGACAGCAGATATGCAGGCAGACATGCAGACAGATTGAGTTGGGATGGACGGATGAATGGACGGATGGATGGACGGATAGTTAAATAGATAAATACAAACCTTCATCCTGGCGGCTCGTCGTTCCATGATAATCTTCTCCTTCTCAATCAACGAGTGTTCTTCCTCTTCCTCAGCCTGTTCCAGCATCTCCCTCACGTCCCGAATCTTGCCCAACATCTGGTCCTGGATCTTCTTGTGTTTGTTCTGAACCTGCTCCAAGTTCAGCCATTGCTCTTCGATCTCTGACTTGCCAGTCGTTAAGCTTCTTAGCCCTTCTAAGGTTTCCTGCACATGATGAAATAAAATTCGAAATCGTGAGTGATGTAGCAGGAAGGCTTCTTGACAGTTACGATCCACAACCAAATATTAACGTCTTGGGGGAGGGAGGAAAAGACCATCTAAAAGAGAGGGTTAATGAGCTCGAGCCAC
>JANVCJ010084387.1:0-10930 GCA_026413505.1 Epizoanthus ramosus | reverse complement strand
GTAGCCTGCCACACAAGAACACGTGTAACTGTTGATACCATCCGTACATGTTCCACCATTTTCACATGGATTTGGAGAGCAGTCGTCAACATCTTTAAAACAATAGCAAATTGGACGAATTTAGACTGGTAAGCTGATCAAAGGTTAGACATAAACGACTGATTTTTGATAAATTTTATCTAGCTCTCTAAAGGAACGGTCGTGTAACTGTTGTTGTTATATAGGAACCATATTAGCAGATCTAATACTTGCTCTCATTGGGCAATTCGAGGTCACGAGACAGTCATCAAATCAAATTCCTCCTCTCTCAGCGGGTAACAAGCACTTGTCATCCGCTAACGCACGTGATCATCGCATGGTAGAATAGATCGAAGATTTTTATTGGTTAATGGCAGACGGTAGTGTTATTTTTCGCGCCAGTAGAAGTTTTTCGGCAGGAATTGGAGAGGATAGCGCGGCGGACATCGATGAATGAACCCCTATATAACAAACCATTTAATGACTGGCCCCTTGGGAACCAGTGAGTTTTGTTTCCCCTGAATTCTGCACATTGAGAATCTCGGGGGAACAAAACTCACTGTTTCCCTCAGGGTCAGTCATTAAGTGCTTAATATCATCCATACATCTTCCACCATTTTGACACGGGATTGCGAAACAGCCATCGACATCTCAAATTAAAATACACAAATGAGAGTAATTTACGTCGGTAATAAGCTGATAAATGTTAAACTGAACCGACTTATTTCTGATAAATATTATCCGACTTACTTGTGGTACAGTTATAATCACTGTAGCGTGCTGCACAAGAACAAGTGTAACTGTTGATACCATCCGCACATATTCCAGCATTTTGACATGGATTTCGAGAGCAGTCGATAACGTATTAAACGAAATTAGCAAATCCGACAAATTTCTAATGGTAATATGATAAAATATTCAAAAACCGAATCGACGGATTTGTGAATGATAAAATTATCTCACTCACTTGTGATACAGTTGTAGTCACTGTAGCCTGCTGCACAAGAACACGTGTAACTGTTGATACCGTCCGTACATGTTCCACCATTTTGGCATGGATTTGGAAAGCAGTCGTTAACATCTTAAACAACATTAGCAAATTAGACCAATTTATACTGGTCAGATGATAAATGATAAACCAAAGCGACTGATTTCTGATAGAATCGCATAGTATAGATTAATCTCACGCGCTGATTGGCTAACGACAGTGCAAATTTAACGTGGAATTGCATAAACTGAATTCCCGAGCTGCGCGCGCCGAAGTTTTGTTTACAAATCGGAAAGTCTCTATGTTTTTAAATCAATATATAATTGACTGTGCGATTCAAGAAACATTCAATACCTGACTTGGGAATACCACGTTAAATTTCACTTGAAAAAAGTGATATCGGCATTGAATTTTCCTATAAAATTATTTGACTCACTTGTGATACAGTTGTAGTCTCTGTAGCCTGCCACACAAGAACACGTGTAACTGTTGATACCATCCGTACATGTTCCACCATTTTCACATGGATTTGGAGCGCAGTCGTCAACATCTTGAGATTTAATGAACGAAGGAGACATATAGATATAAATTGAAACTGATGAAGAAACCTATTTCATGTTAAATATTATCTGAATCTTGTGGCACTGTTGTAAATGATTAATTTAACTGATTGAATCTGACAATTGAAGCTGGGGAATTTGCTCTCTACTTGATACTGTGAGACTGATTGCGCAACTTCATTTATGTATGAACTTGAAGAATTGATTACACCCGATTTGGGTGCAAAATTCAATTACCCACCTTGTGCATCCTCAGTTGACAGAAAGACTATCAAATATCAACTTGTCAAAATCAGAATTAGCGTCAACGCAGATAGGATTACTTTCAGATTTTTGTGACGTATTTAGCAAGGATCCTATGTATTATTGCCAAATTATCTTGTTGGGCCACTCCATACACACTTGAGGGTCTGCCCCTATGAAGACAGCACCCTATAGACTACTCCAATTGCAAATGGAAGAAAGATTACTCAGAAAACATTAAACCAGTCAAAAGCATAACCCATTTCGAGAAACACGGGCGAGGGGGTATCTGGACTTCCCTACACACTAATTTCAAATAGGTTAGTAATTAAAACATGTACATGCCACTTGGCATGCAACCTACTAATTAGATGTCGAAGCAACAATTGTTAATTTATTAATTAAGGTTGCTATGGGAACAGATGTTCTGAACCAAATTCACCAAATTGAGAGTTCTAATAAAGTTATTATTATTATTATTATTACCAATTGTTCGTGGGTTATAGCGCGCATGGGCAGATGCCTTGAGTCGTCATCCAAACGAGACTTAGAACAAGGTCCAAGATGATGTGATGGACAACTTAAAGTTCCAACGGCAGAAGGATTCTAACATTTCACACTGAAGGAGTGGATAGTGCAAGGATCTGAACTGCGTCAATTATATCAACAGTATGATCGTTGCAGCATGAGGGATGGAGTGGTACAGCGGAAATGGCCAGCCCTCAAATGAACTTGAATGTCCTGGCAAATAGTTCTTCAGAAGGCAGTACGTGAAAAGTTATCAATTTTTTCGGTGATTAATCTGGCTATTTGTGTAATACGAAACCTCTAAGCAGAGTGATAGATCAGGGGGGGGGGAGAAATTCACCTATGTACAAAAATGGTGTATGGAATGTGTCAGGTGACGGCTGGAATGTGATATTGTTCCAAATCTTAGGGCGACGCTACAACCTATTACCACAACGAGCCCACGCGAGCTTGAATTCAGTGGAATATCATGTGTCCAACTATGGAAACAGATATGCTTTAGTAGTTATTAGCTACTTCACTAAAAACTTGGAAGTGTTACAGACAACCTGACTGACAAATGAGTACATTCCTAGGCAAGGAGGTTAGAACAGCTTCACAGTGATCAACATAAGCACCTGAATGCAAAGTCGTCATTGATGTGAGCGATATAATTTCTAATCGTGCATTATACACGAGCGACACCATTTCACACATAGTTAGATGAATAAACGTGATGTCTTCTCAAATGGTGACTGAGAATCAGAAGGATTGGGATAGGAAACGTGATAGTGTGATGATGGCGTGCAACTTTGCAATCCATGAAAACACCGCCTGCTACACACTATATTTATTTTTAATATGGAGGTGCAATGAGACTTTCATTTGATTTCATAGCAGCACCAGTTCCAGAATGATAGCATTCTCATAACCTTTATGGCAAGAAGATAAGAACAAGGCTGGAAAATGCATTTCAGTCTGCCAGTGAGAATCTTCATATTGCCGATCGGAAACAGAAGTTTAATTTGGCAACGATCGATGGGCTAAAGAGCAACAGTACGGAGACGGTGACAAGGTTTGGTGGTTGACGGTTCATCAAGAATAGGGCGATGACAGAAATCGATCCGTTCGTGGTCAGTGCCCTGGAATTGTGAACCAGTTAAGGATGTTGTTTACACATCCAATATTGCAGAAAGGAATCCGCTAGAGCTTGACGGAGAATTTGCGTCAAAATCATATCAAACGGTGTACATGCCACGCAATGACTTGGAGCCAGAGCTGATAATACATAAAGAGAAGCCCGGACAAGCACAAAAACCCAAAGACGAGTCAGGAAACATCACAGAAACTAATACAGATGACCTAAGTGGAGATAAAATAGGCCTGTGTGTGGAAGTTGAGGCAGTTGGACAAGAGATAGATGGATCGTAGAACGAGGAGTGTCAGATGTAATAGTTCGGTTGAAAAAAAACCCCAAATATTGTTGTAGAGACACCGGAAAAGTGCGACACTAGCTCAAGTGATGTACAACTTGTAACATGTGCCAAAGAGTCACAAATGCGGTAAGATCCTGATGAATTTGAGTACTATTAATTGTTCTTGAAAATCTTGTTTTTAACATTAAAGATGCAAGTACGTTAGCAGATTGAATTTGTAAGGAGGCACGACTCAAGTTGTCACATCAGGGTCTAGGGAGGGACGAGACGGACGTAAGGTTGGTAAGCCGATATAGGCTTATACCTAAGCGACTGATTTCTGATAATTGAAATAATATCCGACTCACTTGTGGTGCAGTTATAATCACTGTAGCCTGCCACACAAGAACACGTGTAATTGTTGATACCATCCGTACATGTTCCTCCATTTTGACACGGGTTGGGAGAACATTCGTCAATATCTTGAAATAGAATTAACAAACGAGACTTATTCAGTTTGGTAAATCGATATATCTAATATGCTTATAGCTAAGCGAGTAATTTCTGATAAATAATATCCGACTCACTTGCGGTGCAGTAGTTTCATCTCATCACGATCTTGTTACTTCGAACGACAAACAAGTTTTTATCGTATGCCATGTATGTCACCACATAGGTTCTCCTGTCTCGTTTGCTTCAATGATAGCCAGTGGGATGTTTAAAAAAGTAGTTTCATTCTTTCTTAGATTTGATGAGTGAACCCACCACCACTTTATTTCTCTGTACTCCCTCTGCAATCAGCCTCAACATCGCATCATTTCCGTAGTACACCCATGACGGACATCTGGAGCGTTTGTCGTTTCATCTCATGCTTTCTCTATTCAATATTTCACACTACAGATATCCCGTCCTCGTTCTCTAAACACTCTTCTTGTTCTACACCTCTTGTGTAAGCATTCCTGGCTGTCTCTCCTACATATATGTCCTCGCATCCTTGGTCGTGATTTGATGTCATACGTCACCCCATGCCATCCCCTCAGATTTGCAGACCATGCAGTTTTCCCTTGTGCACTTCATCTGTCTGAAGGGATCAGACCTCTGCAGTATCTGTTTTAGAGTCGTACATGTCTTCTGGACGGTCTTAATCTTGAAACCCTGGCCTTTGATTTCTTCCTGCTACTCCTTGTGTAATTGTCAACTAGGTGTTGCTCGCACAAAAATCACTGCTTCATTACTGCCTTTCTTAAACCAATTATCTTTCTTCCTGGGCATTTCTTCTTCTCTCTCACCTTTCATCCATCTTTTCGGCCGATGCATTGGCCTTGTGCCTCTCTGTTCGGCTTCCTGCCTGTCCTTGTAAACCTTGAGGGCCGTGACGGTAATATACGGAAATGATACTGATGTTGAGGTAGATTGCAGAGGGAGTAAAGATAAATAAAGTGGCGGTGGATCACTTATTAACTCTAAGACAGATTGGAACAACTTTAACATCCCACGGGCTATCATTGAAGCGAGCGAAACACGAGAACCTATGTGGTGGCATACATGGATTGCTAAGATGATCAGGAATTTTGGTGTGTAATGTACCAAGTATATGTCATCTTCATCATCGCGGAGCATCAGCGAAATTTTATAGTAATTATGTAGATTATAATCCAGCTCGTGCGTAAAAAGAGTTCAAGAGACTGAAAGATGTCTAGCACAACTCACATAGTTCTTTGAAGCTACGATAGCTAATATGTATAAAATTCCATTCCGGCAATGTGTTGTCCGCCCTTTTACTCAATTGTTTCAGCAAATAATAAAGGCATATAACTCAATATCTATATAACTCAATATATGTCAAATTGGTAGTGGAACAAAGCTACCTTCCGCCCTTTTACTCACTTGTAGTACAGTTGTAGTCAGTGTAGCCTGCCACACAAGAACACGTGTAGCTGTTGATACCATCCGTACATGTTCCTCCATTTTGACACGGATTGGGAGAACATTCATCAATATCTTGAAAATGAAAAAATATATTATATATTTTAGGTCTGTTCGGTACAGCTAAAGTAGAATGTAGTGGCAAGGTATTTCTTATGATGTTAATCAGGAATTAACAGAAGTGTATTAAGGAACAATTATTTTAAACTTTTGTAGCCATCATCAAGAATTTAATCAATTGAACGAAATGACTCATATTCTTTTACTCACTTGTAGAACAGTTGTAGTCAGTGTAGCCTGCTACACAAGAACACGTGTAGTTGTTGATACCATCCGTACATGTTCCTCCATTTTGACAAGGGTTGGGAGAACATTCATTAATATCTTGAAGGAGATAGATATTTTAGAATTTAGTACTTTTGGTTCAGTTAGAGAGAAATCCAGTGGCAGTATACTCGTTAAAATGTATTTGGAAATTAACAGCCCATTTAGTCACTTGTGGTACAGTTGTAGTCAGTGTAGCCTGCCACACAAGAACACGTGTAACTGTTGATTCCATCCGTACATGTTCCGCCATTTTGACACGGGTTGGGAGAACATTCGTTAATATCTTGAAAAGATGAAATATTTAATATCAGATTATTGGTTTTCGCATTTAAATTGTATCAGATGGTGGACAGTTAAATACTTTCATGTATTTAGGATTGTTCTGCTCTACCAGATATAGTATAAAGACATTCAATTATATGTTCTACGTGAGACTGTGAAGAGAGGAAGCTAGAATAATTTCCAACATTTTCAATTTTTTAAAAGGAAGCGGCGATTCTTGTTAGAATCGCATAGTGTAGATGAATCTGAAGAAGGGAACTATTTCTCACTTTTCAGCGCATATACAGCATTTTCTGATTATATTCGCACATTTTGGAGATTTTTGCCGGCCTCTGTCAGCTCTATCAGATTCATCGATACTATACGTTTTAGGTATTCCACGTAAATGTTACTAGAAAAATAAATGTCGCATTCATCGCCTTGCTATTCGAGCGATATTATTTTACTCGTAAAAATTAGCATTCGATACCCTCGTCAGGTAACGTATTTTCCTGTGATATTCACTTACTCACTTGTGGTACAGTTGTAGTCAGTGTAGCCTGCCACACAAGAACACGTGTAATTGTTGATACCATCCGTACATGTTCCACCATTTTGACACGGGTTAGAAGAACATTCGTCAATATCTTGAGAAGATGAAATATTTGATGAGATTTTGTTTGATTTATTTTGTAAGTAAATATCAGATGTTATAACCCAAATTCGAAATTTTGTGCTTTCTCATTGGCTAAAAGAAATTTATGTTAATGTTGATGTTCACGTCAGAACTAGACCTCCTATAGAAATTGCGTTTCGTACAATCTAGTTTTATATTTATTATTAGGAAACACTGAAAAATTGTTAAAATCCATAATCATATATAACCGAAAGAGGAGACATTACTAAATGTCCGACTTTCTCACTCATATAAATGTAAATGAAACTAGTACAATTAAACACTATAGGCAAACCTTGTTACGATAAAATTACCACTAAAGTCAAAAAGTTAACTCACCTGTGCCACAACTGTTACCACTGTAGCCTGCCACACAAGAACACGTGTAACTGTTGATGCCATCCGTACATGTTCCACCATTTTGACATGGATTGGGAGAACAATCGTTGATATCTTGATCACGAATAACAAGAAAACATTGCTTTAGTTAGCCCATTTATTTAAATCAAGTATACATGCTTGTTGAAAAAACACCCAATTATTGCCGAATAAATTCCCTAATTGGCATGTCGCTCGAGTAGTATAGTATATGCTTTTGGGGCTTCTTTTTCAAGGTACACGAGAGGTGTAAGAACGCCTAACATAGTGTCAATTCATAATATAAATAATAAATTAATACATATAAGGTTGAAGATTTATTAATCTAAATATGGTCAAAGTCATAAATATTGCAAACTTCTAGGATTTAATGGAGCCGAAGCAAACTGCAGAATTGGATATATTTTAGGTATTCCTACTGATGATCAATTGCTGGTTTCTGTTCTATTTCAGCCACATGTAGTTGTCTGTTCAAATGTAATTCAATAACACAGATGGTCTTGCTCTTGTTTCTTTTCAATGCAAGACATAAGGGAATTTCAGATTGAAATATTAACTTTCATGAAACGGCTTGAAATAGTATCTCATGATATCACGAATCTACTCATTAACGCGCTCTCTCAAACTTTGTGTTACTTTTCCACCCTTCCCGTTCCTTATATTAAGTAATTTACAATCGATTGAAAATAAACTACGTAGTCAATAACTATATTATGTCAGTTTGATATCAATTATTTTTTTGACAATTTACATGTATAAATTAGCAAAATTAAGTAACACGTGCCGCAATCTTGGTAAATTATTGTTAAGAAACGGGCTTCAAGATTTTTCATATATAATTTACAATGAACAGAAATAAATCTTATACAATATTGAAGACCACAAGTGACCGCTTTGGAAAATATTTACGAGTAATCACATGATTCTTCGTACATTTTTCAAAGACCACAAATTAGTCTTTAAAAAATGTACTTGTGCTAATTTATTCCAAATTGCTGTCGAGGTCCAGTGAGGATGGAAATAAAAAAACCCGAAACACTAAAATCAACTAAAGATCTAAACTCACCTGTGCCACAACTATTGCCACTGTAGCCTGCCACACAAGAACACATGTAACTGTTGATACCATCCGTACATGTTCCTCCATTTTGACACGGGTTGGGAGAACATTCATCAATATCTTGATAAGAAATAGATGTAATATATCATTATTAGTTTTGTTGGTTCAGTTCGAGATGAAAACAATGGCAGTAATTACTCGATCAAACGATTATTGAAACACCGGTTGGGAGAACAAACATCAGTATCTTAAAAGGGAATTGATAAAATATTTAGTTTTTTTTGGTTCAGTTATAAGGTTAATGCAGTGGTAACTTGTATACTCAAGATGTTTTTCAGAAACTAATACAATTAACAACCGCTATTTGAAACAACTGATTTCAATATATATCATTTCCCAACAAGTTTGAGCTTGTTTGTGTTCAACTTTCAACCCGAAAGAGTCCTCATCAAAAAACGAAAATAATTTTTAAAAGTCATTCGTTGTTTTGTCAATGTTTTTACTCACTAGTGGTACAGTTGTGATCACTGAAGCCTTCTGAACAAGAACATGTGTAACTGTTGATACCATCCGTACATGTTCCACCATTTTTACACGGGTTAGAATAGCATTCATCGATATCTTGAAAAATAAATATGTATTATATGTTTTAGTTCTGTTGGTTAAGCTAAAGTAGAATGCAGCGGCAAGGTATTTCCAGGGTACCATCATCAAGAGTTTAATAAATTGAACGCATTTTGACACGGGTTGGGAGAACATTCGTCAATATCTAAAGAAAAGAAAATATTCCTTTTTAGCTTTGTTGGTAAAGTGACAGATTAAAGAATTGACAGGATACATGTTATAATGTGCTCCAGAAACTAACAAAAATATTTTAAAAACAATTATTTGAAACTGTTATCGCTGACCAAAATGAAAGTCATTCAAATATTAAAAATGATTTCATAGTGGAAAACGAGCAGCAATCCTTTTACTCACTTGTGGTACAGTTGTAGTCAGCGTAGCCTGCCACACAAGAACACGTGTAATTGTTGATACCATCCGTACATGTTCCTCCATTTTGACACGGGTTGGGAGAACATTCATCAATATCTAGAAAGGGAATACATATTATATAATTTTAAATTTCTTGATTAAGTTAGAATAAACTTATTAAAATGGAATAATCATTGGTTTCAGGAATTTAGACAAGTATATCAACCGTCATCATCAATACACAATCACCCGGTATATTAAATGTAGCGAGTAACACGACCTGTCGTCCTTTTACTCTCTTGCAGTACAGTTTTGTCAATGTAGCCCGCTGCGCAAGAAGAACGTGCAGCTGTTGATACCATCCGTACATGTTCATCCATTCTTTATGGGATGGGAGAACATTCATCAATATATTGGAAGAGAATATACACCGCATGCTTTTTAATTCGTTTTAATTGAAAGCGATCTTTCATAGCACTTTACTCACTTGTGGTACAGTTGTAGTCGGTGTAGCCTGCCACACAAGAACACGTGTAATTGTTGATACCATCCGTACATGTTCCTCCATTTTGACACCGGTTGGGAGAACATTCATCAATATCTTGAAAGATAATATATAGATGATCTTATATCGTCCACGCGAAGATACGATTTTTATCTTCGAGGGGATGATAACTAATATCCTCACGAATGAGTGTCAATCTATCTAGCTTGTGTGAACTAATTGGGGACATTTGGCCTACCTAAGATTAATAAATCTGAAAACTAGATTTTACAACATTGCCGGTGAAATGTTTCCTTCTGGACGAGAAGTCGAATAGAGCTTCTCTTGGCTACTTTCACTTTTTACACTTTTCAGTCCTTTCATTTCTTTTCTGATGTGTGTTCCACAGTAGTTGAAGAGGTTGCTTCGTTGATAGCAAATGTACCACCTGATCTTAAATTTTCCATAGCAATTCCCTGTAATTGTTTGGGAGACTGAGTACAAAAAGTTTGCCGACAAACTCATCGGTGGTTGAAGACATTGCCGGCTGTGCGAAAGCTATTTGGCTCAAACTCGCTTCCATCTTAGTTTCTTCCTTATAGTCATGATAAAACCACTAATCGAATATATTTAGCTGTTCTGCAGGAACATATTTGATCTTCCAATGGTGTCTTGCTCCATTGCTAACATGAAACACAACAACAGTCGACACACAAGTGGGGCGAAATGATACGTACGGCCCATGCGGAGTACAACGCAAAGGCGGGAAAATTATTTTTCATATGTAAAAACATCACTTTTGTACTGCGCCTAAATCCTAGTAATTATGACTTATTAAAGAATAAATAGAGGACCTTAAATTAAATGAGTGTGTTACAAATTCGACACGAGAAGATAAAAGCCGTGTCTTCATATAGTCATGTAATCTATTGTTTTTATCATATGAAAATCAACAAGAAGAAAAAAGTTCTGAACTTCCGAACGATATAATAATAATAATAATAATAATAATAATAATAATAATAATACTAATAATAATAATAATAATAACAATATATTAAAATCGAGACGAAAAATGAACTTCTGAGCCAGCAAAAATATCAGCTAAATTT
>JANVCJ010084376.1:0-10930 GCA_026413505.1 Epizoanthus ramosus | reverse complement strand
CTAAATTTTACACGAAACAAACAAGCTCTCCTTGTGTACGTGTTCGTGGCAAAACATTTCGAGTGACGTCAAGGTACCGATAGCGGACGTGAAATACCCATAACACCGCGCGGTCAAAGTGGGTCCGGACAAACAGAAATCTACGGACGCTCAAACCGATCCACGATTAGGAATGTCTCGCTACGCTCGGCAATTAGCAGTTTTCATGTTCCAGGTATGTCCTTTGTCATCCATCAAAAAAGCGAACTGTTATCGTGAATACTAAAAGGTGACGTTCCTTAAAACCAGTTTACTTACATATATTCATGAAATCACTTTTCCTTGCCAGTTTATTTTTTGGCCGGAACTGAAATTTGGGTAAAAGCCAGCTTCATAGGACATATATGGTTGATGGTTATCCGTCCTTGGAGTGGAATAATCTCAAAAATTAATGTGTACTTCGAGTTGCTAATTGCGGATACTATAGCATATAGCAATATCAAAACATTGAAAGGAAACTGATTAATTAGAAAAACCCATAAATATAACCAGATACGTCCAGTTTGTCTTTCTTGAATGTTATTGTTATGAGCGATTTAGAAGAAGTCTTGAAATTGTTCAAAGTTTCGAAGATTTGGCCAAAACGTCGGCGGCACAATTTTAAAATCCCCAACAAGAATCTTCTCACTGCAGTTCTTATATGACTTCCGTTGTACAATACACCAACTATACACTAAACCGGATAATTCATCTGCAAACATAACTATGTTTGGGATTCGCATAAGCCGTAAGGCATTTAATACTAGACGCACTAATAGTTGCCCTGAAGTTTCTCGCATTCTGCATAATAAACGGTCATTGGTTTTATCTAAAGAAACCGAAATAGTTCTGGCCAAAACCAACTGCGTGGCTTTACTGGTACTTTCAAGATATTCAACCAATACTGTTGCAGAAAACACGAAATCATTCGTTGATCGTTATTAATGATTTATCATTCAAAACTGAAACATCTTAAATAACAATATTACAGTCCCATATGAATATGAAAACACCGGATTGATTTAGTTCCTCGATGTTTTTGTCTGTAGATGGATTCGTAAGCGGAAACGGAACAGCTTTTAAGGTAAGAATCTTATTATAATCTGTAATCATGTTTTATTACTTGTCACCTAAAAACTATTCTATGGCTTACGCTAAGTATTAGAGAGTTTAGAAACTGTTCTAAAATAGTTGTATTTCGTTTGAAGCATTTGTTCAGACATTCCGAAATCTTGGTTGATACAGCAAACTGAAACTTAATCAAATTTCGAACTGTGATAAAAGTTCTCACGAAAAATGCCGCTATTCATAAAAATATTTCCTATATCATTCAGATTTCTGTCGTAAGTTTCTCAAAACAAGGCTCAAATCCCTCGCTGGAGAAACTTTGACGAACAAAGGTTGGTCGAGAAAAATAGAACACTGATTTAAATTCTGCAGAAGCTAGGTTTTCGAAAAAAAAATCAGGTAAAGATTGCCTACATGTGATTTTACAATAAACAGCTTGTGCTTTAGTGGACTTCGAGTTATATCAATCGCAATTACTAGCTATTACTCTGTTTGTTGGCCAGCTTTTCACAAACCGACTTCAGAAGGACAACTGGTTAACAGTTACATTTCCGCTGTACTGCATTTTATCCTCGCAAAGATTTCGCTTTATTTCATTTTCGTTATCATAACATTACTAAATCATTGCTAAATGTGTTGCGTGTGAGCGAGTGAACCATAGCTCGCAAGCTGGTGCAACCCACATGATAACGAACCACATAACCAATATTTATATACCAATATATACCTGTATAATATAATATTCTGCAGTTACATCGGTTGTCATTCGAAACAATTTACTGCCTGTTGTTTTGTTTAAACAAATTGGTTGTAATGAAAGAACTGACACCGAGTTTCAGAAAGAACTTCGCTAAAAAAAGAAAATTCTTCAAATACTATCTTTCAGATAATATATTCAGTTTCTATTGACATCTTTTGGGAAGTGAAGTTTAACAACTAATATGGTAAAACATTTACAGAGTTGTCGGTCAAAAACAAACGTTTCCAATACAATTTCCGATACACTTCGGTTGGTCTGATGACCATAAATTATAATTATGTCGAACACGTTTGTTTTAACAATCGTTTTATAAACGTTTTACTTTGACCATTTATAATTATTTGTCATTATAATTCCATTCTTTCGCATTTATAATTTTCAATTTTTGACTGCATGCTATATGCAGAAGCATGCAGACTATTATATGTTGCGTTTCTCGTAGGCCCCTTGTATGCCTTTCGCCACCACATATATTTTAAAAACACTGTATAATCTTTTTTCCCCCTTCAGTCTCCGACTAAGGAATAAAAGTACTTGGTAGAATCGCAATGCGTCAAATGAGGCAGAGAAGAGACTGAGTACCAGAGGCTGGAAATGGTGCAAATCATCACCAGGCGCAGGACGCACCTCTCGGTGCCCAGCCGGACAATTGCAAAATTAGCAACTTTAACATAAACCTTCTAAATACTTTGAACAACTTTAGAAAAACTTCTCGATTTACAGACAGTGTTCTGCTAGATGGAGATAAAGAACTTCCTGTCCATCTTAATGTTCTGTCCGCCGTTTACCCGGAGTGGTCGGACGACATTAGAACAGATGAATCTGGGTCAACGAGAATTTACTTCAACAATAATACACCTGGAGCAGTGGACGCGGACACATTTATACAACTACTTTATAGAGGAATTAGGAGCAATGGATGTGTTTTGAAATGTGCAGAAAATAGTAACATTATTTCACAGTCCACGGAAAAGATGGATGAATTTGAAAAACAGAAAAAACGTGATGAAATTGCGTCAGTTAATAAGGAAGACATGTTTGAAGGGTTCAGAAGCACAGAAGTCTTTAGCGATGTCAACGTATTGACAAGCAATGGAGATACTTTGCGTTGCCATAGAAACGTGTTAGCTGTACACAGCCCTTATTTCTATGGTCTTTTCACAAGTAGCATGAAAGAAAAGGGTCAAAACTCTGTTGACTTGGGCTTCTTTGACGCCTCAGATGTCGTGGATGTTATGGACTATATGTACACCGGGAGCGTGACGGTCACAGATAGTAACGCAAGATGTTTGCTAGAACTAAGTGACTTTCTCTTAATGGAGCCGCTAAAGCATAGGATAGGTATGTTGATAGCCATGAATTATTTACGTGTTTCAAACTCCTGGGTACTACACGATCTGTCACAAATGTATAACTGCGGCATTCTGTGTGAACGAACAGAAAACTTTATTTGTGAGCGATTCACCGATATTGTGCATACCGAAGAGTTTCTGGAAGTTGGAAAGGAAAAACTTGAATGGGTGATGTCTCTGGAATCTGTGTTCATCGACGAGGTACTGCTACTGTCAGCCCTCGGTCGATGGCTTGAACGCAATGCCTGCACGAACCCAACATTAATGTGCCGTCTGCTGAGTCACGTTCATTTTCACTGTATTCCAAACGATCCACAGACATCATCAACCGTCAGTCTAGAATCAGCGCTTCAGGCAGTTATGAACAAACAAGCTCCGAGAGGTTTGACACAATTTACTCGACAACGCACTACTCCTTCAAACATCTGCATCATTGCTACCGCTTTTAACGAGATAAAGGCGTGGTTACCTAGATACGATCACGTGATTACTTTATGCAGTCTCCCGCGGACATTACCTGCCGTTACCATATATGGTCACGACCAGGTGTTTGTATTAGGTGGGGCTATGAACGGTCGCCAACAGAGGGGTTGCTCCACCGAGGTGCTGTGTTACGGAATGGGAGCTGGTTCCTGTGTCCCCAGGAGACCCATGAGGGTAGGCGTGATGCACCCCGCCCTGTGTACGCTGGGTGACCACATATATGTGATTGGAGGAGAGAACGAGTTGTGTGAAAGCCAAACTACTGTTCAGGCTTACGACACGAGGTTCGTATGAGGAACTAGTATCACCATTATTGTCATCATCATCATCTTCGTCGTCATCATATTCACATTCCTATTCCTATTCCTATTTCTATTCCTATTCCTATTCCTATTCCTATTCATACTCATACGCATACTCATACTCACTCATACCTAAATACTCATACTCATACTCATACTCATACTCATACTCATACTCATACTCATACGCATACTCATACGCATACTCATACTCATACGCATACTCATACGCATACTCATAATCATACTCATACTCACTCATACGTAAATACTCATACTCATACGCATACTCATACGCATACGCATACTCATACTCATACACATACGCATACGCATACGCATACTCATACTCGTACCAGGCACAGGCACAGGCATAATCAATCAATAACAATTGGACAAAACTCTTCTTGCTCTTAACTGATAATCAAACTCGACTATTTTCCTATCCCATGACATATGGAGTAGTCACAGTTTGCGCTCAAATTCATGCTCTCAAACGTGGCAGAACTATAACACAGAAACCATTGTTTTCTCACTGGTATCGTCCACTACTATTACTATATATCCATTGTTGTTTCACTGTCGCTCTTATGGTCGTTACTGTAATGTAAACTGTTTGTTCTTTGTAGAACTGACACTTGGCAGTTGGTCGGTGAGTTGAACGAAGTGCACTGTGCGCCGTGCGTTATTGTATTTGAGGACAAGTTCATTTACATCATCGGGGGTCACACGGGAAGATCAAAATACAATCGACTCACTCCTCTGCGATCAGTAGAGCGGTATGACCCTCAGCACAACTGTTGGACCTACGTCACCCCCCTGAACGAAACACGAATTGACGCGTGCGGCTTTACGTTTCAAGGAAAATTGATTGTAGTAGGCGGGAGTGATAGCGGGGCCACGGCGCATGGCAGGAATTGTGAATCGTACGACCCGCTGACCAATGTTTGGTCCATTGTAACTCCATGTTGTAGTATATCGCAGTTGTATGCTGTAAGTAAGGTCACGTGTGGTCGCGTGTTTCTACTGGAGAACAAGAGCTTTGAGGAACAGCGAAAAGGTTCGACAGAGGGTCAGGAAAATGCAATTTACAGCTTGGATCCCTTTTCGGGTGAAGCACAGAAGACAGGCTCCATTGCACAACGAAACTGGGGAATGACAAGCCCTTCGTTGATGCTCCTTGATCGTGGAACACTATCCGCCCTCCTGACCCGTGACCCCTTCACAGTCTTCGTATAACTGGCAAATAACTAATTTATCGTACGAGTAGTCATTGAGAAATAATTCCTTTAACAGAGTTCGATGTCAGGGAGAATAAGTTCGTATTTATATTGTAAGCATACAATCTTTGTTTGTTGCAGCAACTTCGTATCACGTGTCAGTGAAGACGGGCGACGTGCGGGGGGCAGCCACGGACGCTAACGTGTATGTTCACATTATTGGTAATGCGGGGGACACGGGAAAGGTGCAACTGCGCATGGCAGAAAACACCAAGAACAAGTTCGAGAGAGGAAGAACGGATAAGTTTAAAGTTGAAGCTGTGGATATAGGAAAGGTAAATATAGTTTGTGTGAGACCAGTATTTTATACAGACGACAAGGACTAAACTTCATATTGCCGGCCATTTCAAGCCTGCGGCTAGATTCTGTAGACTGTAGAGCTGTTAATGTGTAGTAAATGATATCTTTTGAACAGGTACATGCAACAGTAAAACTGTAATATGAACGTCTTCAATTAACATGACTAACTCACTTTCCACAATTTTTAATAGAGGAAAACTTTAATTTGCCCTTATTAAATTTGTTGTTATTGACCCACAGTGTTTGACATTGTGTACGTTTGACTGAAAAGGTAATCAGTATGAAATCTAGAAGTATTATTCGTAATGCTGATCAGCTCGTCTTAACCTTATTGATCATAACATTTGCTTACTTGTCCAGTTACTTGTTAAGAAATTTAATAAAGTTATGTAGTAGAAAAGTTAGAAATGTGACATTTTTGACTACATTGTTGAAGTCCTGTTTTTTCCATGGCAACAGTAGTAGTAACGCGCTTTGTAAATTATAGATTGAAATGCTTCGCATTGGCCATGACAACAAGGGAGGAGGATCGGCTTGGTTCCTCGATGACGTCACGGTTGATATTCCATCACGTGGAGAACACGTTGTGTTCCCGTGCCACCGATGGCTGGCGACCGATGAGGACGATGGGAAAATTGAAAGAGAGCTCTATCCTGGAGAGTATGTGCAATACAAACAGAGTAAGAACTCGTTCAAGTTTGTTAGGCTCAGTTGCTTATTACATTAACGATATATTCTGGCTGTGTGGCCGATTGCGAAGTCCGTGATGCAAGTTGCGAACCGAATTGTTTTCCATTCTCATGGCGCAAGTGCGCATTACGCAGGCACTGAGGCAGAAGTGAGCATCTGTAACACAACTCGTTTGTTTGTTTGTTTGTTTGTTTGTTTGTTTGCTTGTTTGTTTGTTTGTTTGTTTCTTCGTTCATTCCAAACTACATTCTCGTGTTCCTAGTATTCTTAGTCCTTCACACACAAAAAACATATCAAGCGTAGGAACGATACAACAACAAAGAAGAAATCAAGAAAATAGAATTCGAGAAACGTCCGACAGCGACGTCCGTGGCGTTGAAACTTAATGAATGACTCAAACCGGTATCTTGTAATAACTGATGACGTTTCAGTATATCAGTCCTTTTATCTACTACTGCAGGTTTTGTAATCTCGTGGTCAAAATGTTGACCATGCGATTACACAAACTCACAAACTAACAGGTTAAATGATAGGTAAGATAAAGGCAACTATCAGTAATCTGTTTTTAAAATTCTCCAACCCTCGGCGGTGCAGTAAATGCTATATATATGTATATCTCTAGGAGAGTAGCGCCTGCGTGTATGTGTGAACAGTTATTAGTGAACTCGTGTTTTCCCCTTTTTGACGGATAGAATCATTTTTTCCACTAGAAACGCCATGGGAGGTTGTAGTGTACACAGGAGATGTTCGTGGGGCAGGAACAAATTCCAACGTCTTCCTCGTCTTGTACGGAGAAAAGGGTAAATCCGACCAATTCAATCTCCGAGACAAGTCCGATAACTTTGAAAGAGCTCAAGTGGACACGTTTAAGGTAACGGAACGTGGGAGGCGTGGTGGCATAGTGGTTAAAGGGGCTGTGTCACGGCTGATTTAAGGCATCTTTGCGATGCACGAAAGTCTTCACAAATCAAAGGAAATCTAAACATAACAGGTTACTGTGGTAGAAAAGTATAAGAGGGATTATGATAAATCGTAAAGGAACGTGGATGGTTAAAATTGGGGAAGATTAAAAAGGATTACAAACTCTCAATTTAATTTCGGTCTAGGCTAGACATTAAATAAGTTAACTCCATTCGCTGCCAAAATTGTGTTTCTTGTATTTAGACACTTTGTTTTCACAATATATAACCATTCTATCATTTTTTGTAATCCTGTTGAACTTACAATTTGTGTTTCATGACTGTGAAGGCTTTGTTCTCGACATGACTAGAGAGCATCCGCATTACTGTGACATAGCCCATTTAATGTGTTGGATAAGAGACCATGCAGAAGGTTGGGGGTTCGATCCTGACTGCTGGCACAGTGATTCCCACAAATATAGTTTGGGGGGGGCAAACCTGCAAAATATTGGGAGTAACCCTGCGAAGGACTGGCATTCCATCCAGGAGGGAGTATGTAGGGGATCTTACATGGCTGTGCGAAGATACGGCTTTTATCGTCGACTGTCGAATGTGACACATGAGTGAGCGTAACGAACGATATTTTATATGTACAAGAATATTACTTTTATCAACACTGGTAATACTCGGTATCTTATGGATTTTCATATGATAAATAGTAATATACTCTCGGGGCGCTTCATGCTACAGAAGCCGGAGTTACGCGCCTGTTCTTATAAGCCTTCTTCAATCCTTGACTGCAGCAGATTTGACATTTTCTACTGCAATCGGTAAGCGTTTATAACCAAAGACAGAAATTACTCTGTTGATATATTCTTATTACTAACAGCCATATATACAGTGCTTTCAAAATTGTTTAGGAGAATTTGGTGATTCATTAGAACATTTTGCAGATTAGTTTCACATAACTACATAGTTTATTGTCACACTGGTGATGTGGGGAGAAGTTCAACTCGTAAAAACACCGGGCAGAAGGTAGACAATAAACAATACATTACAAACAAGGTGACGCTGAGGAACTGAAGAATCTTTTAACACTAATAGACCTGTTTTCCAAATTTTCCCCTTCCCAGGTTGAAAGCGAAGATATCGGCAAAATAACCAAAATCCGCATTGGACACGACGATGCTGGGTTTGGATCAGCTTGGTTTTTGGAAAAAGTAAGTTGTAGAAAGCTGCAACTAACTGAGTGAAAGTGAAACTCAAACTCAGTGTATCCGCAGAAAGGATCGCGTACATACTACATCGCTGTGAAACTAAATGCGTGAGCTCCTTAGATGAGCAGTTTTGCTCTTGAGCAAATGCATCAACAAATATGTTTAAATAAAAAAAAACTAAAAAAAACAAACTAAAATGGCTTATGAGTTTAAAACATTTGAAAATGATTCTTAGTTAACACTTTATGTTCTAGTGGGACAGTAATTTCCACGAAATAGGAAAATAATTATCAAAGAAGCAAGGGGGTAGGATTTCCAGCAGATGAGTTGTTAGATAGAAGCATGGTGAAATTGGGCCTGAACACCTGCGCACCGAGATACGAGCACAGGATAAAGTTGAGATTGGTTCCGAACTCGTGATCATGCCCACCCCATTCATGTGACTTAGTGTAGAGAGGGCTGTGGTCAGGGATTTCTAATTAACAGTATTCACATTAGCAAAACGAGAACTGAATTTTGACTACATGTGTACAGTTATGTATTTTTAAATACGTAAAATATAAATGATGTCGTATGAGCTGGTAAATATTGGTGATTGGGTTGTTACCGAATTTATGACTTTAGAATTCATCTCAATTGGTTAAAATTAATCAAAATGCGAAATTAAATTAATGAACTAAAATAAACACTAACGGTGATTGATTCTGTCACCGAATCATTTACGTGTACTCAGTCAGTCGGTTTGTCTTTCGGTCAATCACTTTACTCCGCTTTTTACTCATTTTTGATAGGTTGAAATCCGACGCGCGAAGTCGGACGAAAAGGAATCGGAGAAAAAGAAGAAAAGACGAAAATCAAGAGACTCGGTAAAGGAATCTGGGGACGAGGATGACTTTACTTACTTATTTGTGTGTAACCGCTGGCTGGCAAGAAACGAAGATGATGGACAAACCGTGAGGGAACTGGTACCCACTGATGAAAACGGAAAGCGACTAAGAAGCAACTCCCTTCATGGTATGACGTCTTGACTCGCCACATTTCTAGAATCGTGTTAAGTAATGTTTGTGGTTTATGACTTTTGCCGTGTTTCTGGACAGGAAACGTTTCAAAGTAAATAATAAATAAATGTTGGTACATACATAGCACATCTCATGTAACGTCTCGATGCACTGCCGATGGCTGCCTCGGTTACGGACAGTGTAGATGCAGGCTACAACACCTGCATTATATAGCCTACTCTTATCGACAAGTCTCCCGATAGAACGTCGAGAGACTAGACCAACGGCTTAACATCCCTGGCCACGGACGGTGTGGCGAAAGAAGGTCGCACAAATTCAAACCTCGAGAAGACAGCTTTTAGGACGACTGTTGACCCATTGCCTGTTCTTTTGCCATTGTTTAGTTTTGATAAAAGAAGAAGAATTGTTCTCAGCCAAATGACCCATTTGGTGAAACAAGAACCAACTGTTATTAGGTCATTAACATGCCAAGATTATTTTGTTTGATCACTACTACATGTACCACAATGCAATGTTTTACTGGTCACGTAACGAATATTGATGTACCGCGTGCTAAGACTGTGTTTCCACGTGAAACAAACTCACTGGTTCTCATTCGGCCATAGATTGAGTGGTGTTTCATGTTCCCGTCACATTTGAATAAAAGTTAATAATAGCAGAGTTGTACGGGATACCTATAAACTGTCACAAATGTACCAACGAAAACTACAAACCGCAATATTTTTGTTACATAATATTTGTTACACATCGTAGATATTATTTACACTAAACAGGTTTGGTTTTGTTGGATTATTTGATTGCTTCATTCTCGTTTTTTCTAGATAACACTTACCGGGTTCACGTACTTACTGGTGACGTCTCATCTGCCGGAACAAACGCCAACGTGTTCCTGACCATATATGGAGAACATGGGGACACAGGCGAACGCAA
Organism: Epizoanthus ramosus; assembly: GCA_026413505.1. Taxonomy (NCBI): domain Eukaryota; kingdom Metazoa; phylum Cnidaria; class Anthozoa; order Zoantharia; family Epizoanthidae; genus Epizoanthus; species Epizoanthus ramosus. The sequence goes on along the minus strand of JANVCJ010084376.1, from coordinate 612 downwards.
GCTGGAAAAGTCAGAAACCCATCTAGACAAATTTGAAAGAAATAATGTAAGTGGTAGTAGTTTGATTTAGAAGTGGAAGTGTTGGGGGTGGATAGACACGGCGTTGAGCAAGGTCCATAAGTAAAGAAATAATCACGTGAAAGGGAGCAATAACATAATTCAAGTGAAATGACATGTATCTAATAATCGTTGTATTATATAACTAAAATGAAATACAGATTTGATGAGGAATAACTCAGTAAACAGCTACTAAGGAAATTCTCGTCATGCATGAAAGTGTCAGCCATTTTGCAGTTGTTTGTCCAGTATCAATATATTTTCTTCGAGTACGCCAAAGGTGCGTTTATTTCGATCCAAAATGAAATTTTGCGTTTCTTTACTGAGATCCAAAACCTGATTGTGAATCCATTCAATCCATACTCTGGACAGATTCATCAGATATCTAAATACTGATTCTTAGGATTTATGACCTGTGCGGATCTTTGGGGACAGGATTCGAAAAAGTACATATAAGAAGAGATATGTTACTGTGTGTTTGAGGGGGGGGGGGGGGGGGGGGGGGGGGGGGGGGGGGGGGGGGGGGGGGGGGGGGGGGGGGGGGGGGGGGGGGGG